>JAWHQI010000300.1:2502500-2762500 GCA_033032865.1 Dactylorhiza incarnata | reverse complement strand
CTGTGATTTATTTTTATTCGTGTCTTGGAATGACGTAATATAAGGGAATACTTAATATCCTGGAAAATGATATATAATAATCTTATTACTTGTTGGAACCAATATTTGGCCCAACAAGGAGTTCAGACCCCTGTGAAGGGGGATAGCTAGCGCTTACTGATCCCACAGAGGAACCTGACCGAAGACATAGATTGAAAGACACGACCCTTGGCAACAACGTGGAGGTCCCACAACAAACCCGGAAGATCTTTTGAGCGCTTCCCCTCCCAAGCCAAGACTATAGTCGGGCACCTTGGAGAGCTGAAGGAGCTAACCAAAGAGTTCCTGAGGAGAAGCAAAGATCTAGAATGCTCTCCCAATGTGCTCCAAAGTGTCTATTTATTGCCTTTCTAAACTGGTCTGCTAATAGCGGGATTCCACATTTTGGTTTTGCTATACGCACCACGAATTGGTCTACTAACATCCAAACTCCACTGTTCTGGAGGGCTATTGATAGCCCACCAAGGGTATCAGGGTAAATTCACCTGCATCCCCCTGTCGGGCGAGCGGCCCTTGGAGGCGCCACTCGCTAGCCTCCTTGCGAGCTGGGCTTGCGAGACCTCCTCTTGCGAGTAGAGGCGAGCCTCCAATCGCCTTGCAAGAGTGGCTCTGCGAGACCTTACCTGACTCGCTATGGCTAAATGCCCCACAGAGCGGTCCTTTAATACTCACTGAGCCATCTCCGCTCGCCACTCAAAAGTGAGATCCCTGATCTGCCTCACCTTGCCCTGGTAGGGTGCTCGCCGCGAATCAGCGAGAACTCCCCAAATCGCCTGTGATTGATTTCTCTGCGGGTCGGCGAACACTGGGTTGTACACAATCCCCGCTCTTCGCGAGATTACGCTAAGCTCGTGAAGAACATTTAAGCCTCCGCGTTCGCCGGACGAGGATGAGCTGGCACGAATCTTTGGTGGGCCCCATCCCCAGCGCTATAAATACCAGCATCTCTGGGTGATGGGGGACCTTTTCTTTCCTTCCTTTTCTTCGCTACTCGCTACCTCACTTGCTAAAAATGCATCTCTCGGAAGAATCTCAAGCCTGCCTGGCCGCGTCCCGCGCGAGGGAGCGCGTTGTCGCGAATCGACTCGTCCCTTGGGGCGCCCGATAGACCCCTCCGCCCCTCCCCAACGTGAAGAGGGGGAAGGCAGTACGGCAACACTTAGGGACGGCTGGGTCATCCCTCTGGGACATGCTGCATGATTCCGCACTCGCTGGACAGGTACTCGGACTCGCGTGCCCTTCTCCTCTATCTTTATGTTAACATATTAATTTCCAGAGCGCGTCTCTGGCGGGAGTCCTTGCGAGCGAGACCCTGGACGGTACTCGCCTTCATTCTCCCGGGGGAAACAATTCTTCGGTCGCCCACATGGAAATCCTCAACCTGTCTACCTCGCCGCGACCTGGTGAGATTCCGATATTACCCTCTTCGCGAATTCCCCAATTGACTTTTTTGTACTCCTTGCAAAGGACCCCCCCCCCCCCCCCCCCCCGCGACGCTTGGAATGTGCGCCACTGCACCAGTGTTCTCCGCCACCTCTGGATTCTCTGCCCCGCTGGGCTCGCAGCCTCCACCAGGCTCGTAGTCCCCGCTTGACTCGCTGCCCCCGCCGGACGAGACAGTCCCCGTCCCCGGTTTCAAACTTCTGGGCCATCGAAGCCCCGACAGCTCGCCCCCCGTGGACACCCAGGTTGCGAGCAACCTCCCCCGCGTCCCTGGCCTGGGGTAATCCATCACGATGAAGTACACGGAGGCCTTCAAGGGGTAACCGAGCTCCTCCCGCCAACAACCTGGTAAAGCATCCTTGGCCTCGTCAGGTTGGTCGGTTATAATCAACAGATTGCTTCTCGCTCTGACCGGGAATTTTCTTCTCGCAGGTGTCCAGGAGTCTTCCGCCGAGCTGGAGGTTGGAGAGGAGGACCTGTCCCCCTGCCTTCGCCGGACAAGATTGCTGACTTCTTCGGTGATCCTCGGGACCCCAAAGCGATGAAGTGGCGAGTCGCCGAGGTGCTCCAGAAACAAGGGTATATGCTGCAAGACCTTTAAAACTAGGCATGCGAGGACAGGGTGGCCTCCGAGGAGCGGTTCACCGCGATCGATGATGAGTTAGAGAGAGTCCTCGCCGAGCTGCAGGCCGAGGCCTGCCACGAGGCCACCTCTCCCGGGGTACACCTCTCGCGGGCGGTGGATCAAAATCGCCTGCTGTAGTGCGAGCTCCGCGCGGTCTGCATGTATCACTATCCGCGTGTATCTCCGAGCTCGGGGGTCTGGGGACGAGACCGATGGAGGTGGATCCAATAATGATCCTTCCCGCACTCGCCTGGCAAACTAAAAAGATAATGTCATTTACTTTTATTATCATTTTCTCCTGGACAATTTGCGAATGGTGCTGTTAGATTGATGCTTCCCGAATATTCGCAGGATTTTCTTTCTTTTTATCATTGCTCGCTCTATGTTTTTGCTATCTATTGTACTCACTAATTCTTTCATTCAATTCCTTTTTCTTGCGGCTTGCATGGGGCTGTTCTCGCCTGGCGGCGAACCATCCTTGCTGAATCGCTGCGAGTGCGAGGGGAGTGGGTCGATTCAAGTACCGAGGCATATCGCCCGGAGATCCTGCTAATCGCACCCCATGACTCCTCGATTGCTCCCTGACGCCTCCAGTTTCTTATAAATAGGTCTGTCATCAATTGTCAACCACCGCATTCAACTCTCCCAACCTCCGTTGTCTTTGTTCTCCTGGACTCGCCTTCTCGTTCTCGCATTCGCTTCCTTCTTGACATCCATGGGTGGCGATGGCGATACGGAAGGCCGGGCCAAGTGCGTGTTCACTTCCTGCGTCCACTCCTTTTTCACATGCTCGCTTACAGAGAGCGAGTACCATTCTACCGTGCCGAACTACATCGCGTCTGCGTTCTCTGCTCGCCGCCCTGCGAAGACTGAAGCCATCAATGACCTCCACACGAACAAGCTTGCCATCTCGGTGGCCCACCTTGAAGTGGGCCTGCGACTTCCTCTCTGGACAGAGATCAGCCAGGTACTCGCTCAATCTCTTCTCCCTTTCTCGCATTCTCTTAAGATTTCTTTCAATTTGCTTTCCGTGAATCCTTCAGCTGCTGAAATATTACGGTGTCATTCCGGGCCAGATGACCCCAAACTCCATCACGGTCATGGTGGGGTTCGTGTGCTACTTGCGCAAAGAGCGCATCGAGTTCATCTTGTCGGTCTTCCGCAAGCTGTTCTCCTTCCAGCAGAATAAGGATGGAACAACCTTCTTCGTGAGCCAGCACGCCAAGGTTCACAAGACGGTGAATAAGAGCCATTATTGGACACAGAAGTTCGTGTTCATCAAGGGGCCCTTCGGCAACATCCCCTTCTCGCCCGTCCAGCAGGATGAGCCTACCTACCATCCCCCAAGCTCGGCAGCCATGAGGCCGAGATCTTCCAGTTCATGTCCACCCACATCTTGGCCGTCTACCTCCAAAGGCATGTGGACTCGCTACTCCCCGTGCCTCCCATGACAGGTTTGACTCGCGATCTCTTCACGTCTCGTGTTATACCCTTATCAACTTTTCCTAACCCTCCTTTTGTCATTCGCAGGGGAGCGAGATCTCCCACTCCACCCCCTTATGCAAAGGCCACCACTATCACCCTGGGCCTCCAGCTCGCTTCGGCTGCCGCCGATGCCTGCCGTGAAACACCCAACACTTCTTCCGACTCCAAGAAGCGGCCCGCACCCACGATCCGCGGGTCGTCCCTCAATCCTCCACCGCCAAAGAAGCAACGACCCTCAACCCTCGCCAAGGGGAAGGGGCCCGTTGAAAGCTTGACCGGGGCTAAACCACCAGCGGACCCTCCCGCTGACAAGGGAGTCGGGGAGACCACCGAGGTGGCCGCTAGAGTGCCGACCGCACCCGCACCAGCGGGCCACCAAAACTTCTGTCTCGGTACCAAGCACTGGGATGCGGCCGGCGAGCCCATGTTGGAGTGGGACTCAGACTCCAACAGGGTTTCGATCTCCACCCTCACCCCCTCCGGGGTGGAGCAGGAGAACATCGAAGGATAGGCATTCGCCTTGTCCTTCGGTCTCTATGGGCGGGAGGATGTTGCAGACTTCCATGTGCTCATCACCCGAGTGCTCGCGTACGAGAGCGCGCGAGCTCAGTTTTGCGGGCTGGAGCTCACCCATATGGCAAGTCGCCGCTGCCTATCGACGGAAAGGAACTCCGCGGAGCTGAAGCGCAAGATGCAGAAGGCGAAGAAGGAGCTCGCCGATCTGAAGGAAAAACAGGTGGTCTACGAGGGCCTCAAGGATGGGATGGTAAGTTTGCTGAGAACTCACTTACTACCTTTCACCATGCTCTTTCTTAACTAACTCGCCTTTCGCAGGACCCTGAGACTGCGAGCCAGCTCCTCGCCTGCAAGATGGAGCTAGAGAAGTAGGTCGCCATGTTGAAGGCCCAGAACCAGGAGCTCGTCAGGACCGTGAGGAACCTGAAGCGTGCTGAGGAGGAGATACTGCAGGACAATGAGATTCTGGCGGCTCGACATATCTTTAACACCCTGAAGGGGGCCAGGCTTCTCGCTGCCGACGCGGAGGAGCTCACAGTCAAGGATGTCATCCCAGAGCTGTTTGAGCCGATCCCACCCAGCTAGATAGCGAGTGCGAGAAGTCAAGGGACGAGTCTTGAGATGCAAACTTTTTATTTTGAATTTTCTTTAGTAAGGCGAGAATCGCCACACCTGATTAAACCATTTTTTGTAATGAAATGGAAAATATTTTCTAAGTATTTCCTCTTCTATTTTCACTTTTCTCGCTGTCATTCACTAACGTGCTCGCGCCTCGATGACACACACCACGTGCACACCTACGCTTTGCTCAAGCACTCGCTGACTCGCGCGCTCATGTACCCGCATACGTACGCCTTCGCATTTTGGCACACCCACACGCACATGCGTATCGCTCGAGCACCCGCATACTTGCCTCTCTTCATGGGACTTGCCCGAATTCGTCCTTTGCATTCGTTCCAATAGGTTCTCTCCTACGAGCCCTTCGCCGAGGTGAATGCCCATTCTGGTGGTCTCATTCATATACACTAACTGAGCCTTGCCACAATTTTTCATCCCCTTACGTATGAGTTCTCTCCCAGGTGCTCTCGCCAAGCGAGTGCCCTCTTTGGCTGGCCCACTCGCAAATCCTAGCCACTATAGCCTTTTGAATTTCATTTCTTGCCGTCGAAAACGACTTTCGGTCCTTCCAGCTAGGTGAGAGCCTAGCCGGGAGAATCTTTTGAGATGATTCACCTTATCCATTTTCACCCGCTTACCCTATATAGGAATCAATCCCCCCCCACCGGCTAGTGAGAGCCCGACGATGGAGTTGACCTGGGGAAGTTGAGTGTCTTAAGGAATATTGCCAGCCTCTCCCGAGATCAACCTGACCCACCGTCTAATGAGAGCCTGACAACGGAATCGATCTGGGGCTTTCCAGCTCAAACTTTCCTTAGCCAGCCTCTCAGAGATCAAACTGACCCACCCTCTAATGAGAGTCGTCAACACAATTGATCTGGGGCATTCCGGCTCAAACTTTCTCTAGCCAGCCTATCTGGAGATCAACCTGACCCACCGTCTAATGAGAGCCGATAGCGGAATCGATCTGGGGCATTCCAACTCAAACTTTCCCTAGTCAGCCTCTTGAGAGATGACCCTGACCCACCGTCTAATGAGAGCCCGGCAGCGGAATCGATCTGGGGCATTCCAGCTCAAACTTTCCCTAGCCAGCCTCTCTAGAGATCACCTGACCCACCGTCTAATGAGAGCCCGGCAGCGGAATCGATCTGGGGCATTCCAGCTCAAACATTCCCTAGGCAGCCTCTTTAGAGATCAACCTGACCCACCGTCTAATGAGAGCCCGGCAGCGGAATCGATCTGGGGCATTCCAGCTTTAAAGCATATTATATAGACAAATAACAGAAAAGAACAACATTAACTTATAATCAAAGTAATATACAAAGTAGTTTAAGGGTAGAAATGCTTTTAGTTACCCCCGCTCCGAGCATGGATGAGGGGTATCCCTTCCACCTCATCCTGCCATTCCATCTCCCTATCCATCTCTTCTGCCTCTGCTTGCTAGGTGGTGTTGACTGCAGTGATGTAGCATTGCCTTGCTACCTTTGGGTCACCCCTCACTCAGACCTAAATTCCTCCTACGTTGAGCTTGAGGCACTGGTGGAAAGTGGATGGGATGCATCGAAACACCCTGATGAGGGGTCATCCAAAGATTGCATTATAGCTGCTCGTAGTGTCCACAATGAAGAACCGACAGTTACGGGACTGCCCCCCTAGGATGATGTGGAGCCCCACTCCTCCTTCCACTTCCTTTCTCTCCCCCGAGAATCCGAACAACGGGCCATCTGAGGCCAACACCCTTCTGGCCTCCACCTTCATCTTGTCAAATGCCTTCTTGAAGAAGACATTGACCAAGCTCCCATTATCCATGAGGATCCGGGAGACAGTGAAGTTCTCGATGGCCGTCTGGATAATCAGCGCATCGCAGAATGGGTCTTCATGACCTGGCATATCCTTCTGAGAGAAGATGATCTTTTCCCCCGGGGGTGGGGCTTGAGACGTCGAAGCCATGCTCCTCTAGTACATGACGTGGAGGCTCGCCTTTCAGGTCGCCTCGATCCCCACACCCCAATGGATCACTCCGATCCCCCCTCGGGACCCCACATCGGCCTGGTCTTTGCACCTTTCTTCTACCTCCTCTCGGGGGAGGACCTCCGCGATCCTCACAGACCGCTGCTCCCGCTGCGCCAATACTCTGGCCTCTCTCATCTCCAGGAATTCTCGGCAGGTGGCCGTCACGTGACCTTCCGCCTGGTGGAAGTCACAATAGGGAAACGCCATCTCCCTTCACTCGGCTTCCGTGCCACGATTCCTTCTTCTCACTCCCGCCCCTACTCCTGCTCCTGCTCCTACTCCTACTCCTCTTCCTCCTCTTCCTCCTTGCCCAATTGCCATAGCTTGCTGAGGCAGGGGAGGCAATGGCCTCGGACCCTGCCTCCACCCAAGCTGATGAGGTCTTCCTTGACCCCCATGGAAGTTGCCTCCTCCCTGCTGCCTCCACCCCAACTCCGGGGCCCTTGGCTCTCCCCTTCTCCGAAACTCCCATTGCTTGACCTCTGACTCACTGAGCTTTGCTAGCCTCTTCGTGAACTCTGGGTTGGCTGCCTCGCTCTCGATCTCCTCCACTGCCCTCTCCATCAACTCCTCGAAGGACAAGGGGGCTTTGCGCTTCAGGCTCATTTTAAAGAATCCCTCCCGCAGCACCAGAATGAAGGCTAGCTGGAGGGTGAATCCCAACACCTCCTGGATGAGGAGGACCTCTTCCTGGAAACGGTCCACATAATGGTCCAACGACTCCCCAGGCCCCTGCCCGATCTTGAAGAGCGCCTCAATGTCCTTCTTCCTCTTTTTTGAGGTCGAGAAGCGAAGCAAGAAGCTGCGGCGCAGATCCTCAAAAACATAGATCGATCCTCTAGGGAGCTGGTGAATCTAGTCCCTTGCCCTCTCCTTCAATGTGGTTGTGAAGAGTCAGTAATTGAAGGAATCCGACAGGGGCCTGAGAGAGACCATATCTTTGAACCATTGTAGGTGGGGGACGAGGTCATCCTTGCCGGTGTAGTACATCATGCATGGCTCCCTGAACCCCTTGGAAGTGGTGCCGAGAGCACCAACTCGCAGAACGGGCTTCCTCCAGTCGCCATTCTCTCCTGCTCGACTCTCCCCACGAGCTCCCTGACTGGGCCCGCACTCGCCAGAACGGTGCTCGCCGAGATAGCGCTCACCGGAACAGCGCTCGCCGGAGCAGCGCTCGCCGGACTCAGAAATAGCTCTTGCATCGCGAGGTCTCTCCTCGGCGCCTCAGCGACCACTCCTTACCAGCTCTCTACCCCGGGTCATTCTCGCCTACCCCCGACGGCTGAACGTCTTGAGGTGCTTGAGTCAAAAACTCGCTTTGCACCGCGGTGAAGGCGAGGTTGATAGTCTCGATCACCTCCCTACGAAAGTCTGGTAGCATCTCTGCTGTCACTGGTGGATCAGGTGGTGGCAAACCGCCAAAGTTTCCCTCTCACCCACCTTCCTCGACCATGTTATCTCCAAGGGAATTTCTTGCACTAGCTGCTTTCCACGCTCACCGCACCAAAAATGTTGGAACCAGTATTTGGTGCAATGAGGAGTTCAAACCCCTGTGAAGGGGGACAACTAGCGCTTGCTCATCCCATGGAGGAACCTGACCGAAGACTTAGAACGAAAGAAACGACCCTTAGAAATAGCGTGGAGGTCCCACCACACACCCGGAAGATCTTTTGAGCGCTTCCCCTCCCAAGCCAAGACTGTAGCCGGGCACCTTGGAGAGCTGAAGGAGCTAACCAAAGAGTTCCTATGGAGAAGCAAAGATATAGAATGCTCTCCCAAGGTGCCCCAAAGGGTCTATTTATAGCCTTTCTAAACTGGTATGCTAATAGCGGGATTCAGCCATTTGGTTTTGCTATACACACCACGAATTGGTCTGCTAACAGCCAAACTCCGCTGTTCTGGAGGGCTATTGGCAGCCCACCAAGGGTATTTGGGTAAATTCACCTGCATCCCCCTGTCAGGCGAGTGGCCCTTGGGGGCGCCACTCGCTAGCCTCCTTACGAGCTGGGCTCACGAGACCTCCTTTTGTTGCAAGTAGAGGCGAGCCTCCACTCACCTCGCCAGACTGGCTTTGCGAGACCTTACCTGACTCGCTCTGGCTAAATGCACCCCAGAGCGGTCCTTTAAAACTCACTGAGCCATCACCGCTCCCCACTCGCGAGCGAGACCCCTGATCTGCCTCGCCATGTCCTAGCAGGGTGATCGCTGCGAATCGGTGAGAACTCCCCAAATCGCATGTGATTGATTTCTCTGCGAGTCGATGAACACTGGGTTTTACATTACTCATGAATACTTGAACCCGCAAGTTTCAAAACTCTCTATCAAGTTTTTTGAGTCATCGAATCTTATTCCTTATGTCTGTCTGGTTCTAAGACTTGAGTAAATAATTTTTTATAACTCGATTCCTCCCGTTTCACGTTTGTAAAAATCTACTCTTATATATCTGAATCAGTATTTGGTTACATGTCTTGAGATGCTATAATCACTCAATTATGAACCATCTAAGTCATTAATAACATAAGTTAACATTGAAAGGTAGGGTTTAATTGATGCAACTCCTTGACTTGGGTTCCCTCTTGAATCCCTAATTGGAAGAAAGCACCGGTCATAGTGAGCTTAAATTTCTTAATCTCCTGAATCCGTACTTGAATATGTCTGAATCATGAATCCTGTGCATCAAACAAAAACACCTACACTTTTACTTGTCACAACTTATATTATTACATGATCATCTATATATGCTTGTCTCACATGCTTGTCTGTCCTATTAGCTTTGCTTCCTGAAAAATGGCACACAAAAATATTCGGTTTCCCCTGCTCGTATTTTATTTTGTTTTGCTCCTGTTTATTTCAATGTTCTGAGGATTTTCCTTCTTGTTTTGGAAACTGCCTTAGCGTTCGTGCCTGCACCACCTGCTTCCCGAGCCAATCTACGCCAAGATTCAGGTTCTATGTTTATGTTTCATTTCATTATCTGTCAGATATTTCTTTTATGTAATAATTACGATCAACCATTTTCTCCTGTTTCATGGACAACTGCTAGGCTAAATAGCACATGTACTAGAATTTAACATAATTTGCATGTTCATTTCTCTGAGTTGTCATTGCATTTCGATCTGTATCAGAACTTGTACCATGTGTTTTTACTAAAATGCATGTGTACCTATTTCAAGTTATCATATTTTTAAGCTTCCGCAACAAATCAAACTATTTTCCTTCAAATTAATTACCTTACAACTTATTATCATCATCTCTGCTTCTGCCTTAGCAGACATAGTTTTCCTTCCGCCCATGCCTGTGGCATCACGACCCGCCCTGTAGCGTACTCTGACTTTTGTCGAGACGGGTCGTGACAGACGCACAACTTAATAAGTTAAAGCTATTAACTACACAATCATGCAAGACTAAGATTATTAGCACATGTAGATTACCAAAATAGTGAGTGCATGAATCATTGATTAACATAAAACATTACTCATACTTAGAGGCATGCTAGGCAATCTTACATAATTTTTCTATAGACAATTTCATTGAACATAATAAGATTAAAGTCAAGGCATGATAAAATAATGTTTAGGAAATTTGAAATGAAAATTAGACATTGTAGAAAATCTTTAAGTTTATGTCTTATCAATTTTGAACATTTGTAATGAAAATACTAGGATGTTTTTGCTTATGTGAAGTTTTTATAATCAAACATATTTTTGTAAACATTGAAAAGAAACAAATGACAAAAAACATATTATTCAACATTTTTGGATTATTTAAATTTTTTTGTATTTTTGAAATAAGACAAATAAGAAATAATTCAAATCTGAGAAAACAAACAGAGAAAATGCATGAGAAAAATACCAGAAATATTTTAAAAAATAGAATGAAAATTTGGCCAAAGAAGCTAACGCCTGGCGTTGACTTCTTAATGCCTAAACAAACCACTATTTCCTTATGTTTTTGAAAAAAAATTCTTGGATTAGAGTTTATGTATATAGACTTTCTTAGTGTAGAAATTTCAGAGAATTTGGTGATGATTAGAAGGCTATTTAAGCATGTTTTTGGTAGTTTTTAAATGGTTTTTATATTTTATATTTGATTTTGATTTTTCTAGAAATTAAAAATTAACTAAGGTGCAAACATAGATATATATATATATGTATACAAATGAATAGGCAGAAAAAGATGTCAAGTTCAGAGAAATATGCTAGTGCTGTGCGTTATTGATAACACCGAGCGTTAGGACTTTTAGTTCAAATTTGATAATTAAGATGAAGATAGATTCATGCAATATCATATGTGATGCGACTCGGTAAGATTGATAGAGTAGTGCAGGCATTTGATTTGAGGAGAAATAACTTTTGATGGATTTCAATTTGATATATCTAAGACTCCTAATTCTAGTCTAAGCTTGTTGAAACGAGCATCGGGGAGAGGTTTTGTAAAGATATCCGCAAGTTGGGATTCCATTCCTATGAAGATAACTCTCACATGTTCTTTCTTAATGTGATACCTAAGGAAGTGATGACGCATATCTATGTGTTTGGACCATGAATGATGAACGAGATTGTTGGTTAGATCTATTGCACTTTTGTTGTTACATTTTAATTCAATATTATTTAGATGCACCCCAAAGTCTTCTAGTTTTTGATTCATCCAATAAGCTTGTGCACAACAACTTCCTAATGCGACATATTTGGCCTCGGTGGTGGAGAGGGCAACAGAATTCGGTTTCCGGCTCGACCAAGCAAATAGTGAGGGTCCTAAGAAGTGACATGTGCCACTTGTGCTTTTACGATCTAGTGAGCACCCTGCATAATCAGAGTCGGAATATCCATGCAATATAAATGAATCATTATAGGGATACCATAAGCCTAGACTAGATGATCCAATTAAATATCTAAAAAATCATTTGACCGCTTTTAAATGAGATTCTTTAGGATTAACTTGAAATCTAGCACATAAACAAACGACAATTATAATATTGGGTCTAGTCGCACTTAGATATAATAACGATCCTATCATTCCTCTATATAGTGTTTGATCAATAGAGATTTCGGCTTCATCTTTTCCTAATTTTAG
Organism: Dactylorhiza incarnata; assembly: GCA_033032865.1. Taxonomy (NCBI): domain Eukaryota; kingdom Viridiplantae; phylum Streptophyta; class Magnoliopsida; order Asparagales; family Orchidaceae; genus Dactylorhiza; species Dactylorhiza incarnata. Next base: position 2,750,688 of record JAWHQI010000300.1, on the reverse strand, counting down.
AGAGGCACTCATTGGAGTGGTGGCTTATTTTAAATTTTTAAATCCAAATTTTTTTAACATGTCATGAACATATTTAGATTGATTTATAAACATTCCATCATTTCTTTGTTTGATTTGAAAACCTAGAAAATATGTAAGTTCTCCTACCAAGCTCATTTCAAATTTTTTTTACATCACACTAACAAATTTATCACATAATTGGTCATTAGTGGCTCCAAAAATGATATCATCTACATAGATTTGTAATATGATTAGATCATTATTAACATGTTTGATAAAGAGTGTATTATCGTCACTTCTCATTACATAATCATGCTTTAATAAGAATGAAGTTAATCTTTCATACCATGCACGAGGCGCTTGTTTTAACCCATAAAGTGCTTTATTTAGTTTAAAAACATGATTTGGGTTTTTTTTCATTTATGAAATGGGGGGTTGTTCAACATAAACTTCTTCCTTAATAATTCCATTTAAGAAGACACTTTTAACATCCATTTGAAGTAGTTTAAATCTTTTGAAACTTGCAAAGACAAGAAAAATTTGAATGGATTCTAAGCGAGCTATGGGTGCAAAGGTTTCATCAAAATTTACCCCCTCGATTTGTGAATAACCTTGTGCTACTAAGCGAGCATTGTTCCTAGTAATCCTAGATTCACTATCAAATTTAGTTTTGAAAATCCATTTTAAACTTATTACCGGATGATTTGATGGTCTTTTGTAAGATTCCAAACCTTAATACGTTCAAATTGTTCTAATTCTTCATGCATAGCTGAATACCAAAATTCATCGTTTAGCGTGGTGGAGTCGTTTTTGGGTTCAATTTCAGAAACAAAGCATAAATTAGAGAAGGATTCATGAATGGAAGAGCATGCTGTTACCACTCTTGATGGATCTCCAATGACGTTCCCTTGGATGATCTTTTGTGAATCTAAGCATGCTTGGAGGCACTAACTCTTCTTGCACCGCCTCTATTTCTTTGTCAACTCCAAGTGGCTTAATATCACCATCCTCCAAGGGTGAAGGGGGTTCCTCTTCTTTTCCTGCAGTGATAGAATCTACACAAGTAACAAGTTCATCAAACTTCACATGAATAGACTCTTCAACCTTTTTAGACTTTTTATTGTATATCCTATATGCTTTACTAGTTGAAGAGTAGCCAATAAATATCCTTCATCACATTTCTCATCAAATTTTGCTAATGCGTCTTTGGTGTTTAAGATAAAGCAATGACACCCAAAAATATGAAAGTAAGATACATTAGGTTTCTTTTTGTAATATAATTCATATGGAGTTAATTTCAAAATTGGGTGAAGCATGACTTGATTTATAACATAACAAGATGTATTTACAGCTTCGGCCCAAAAGGATGTAGGCAACCCATACTCGGATAGCATAGTGCGTGCAAGTTCCGGAAGGGTTCTATTTTTCTCTCCACCACACTATTTTATTGGGGAAGGGGGGGGGGGGGGGTGAGTGGAGCGGAAAATTCATGTTTAATACTGTTGAGAATTGTATCCACAATTACCTTGATTTGAAGAAGTCCCCTTGAACTAAGTTGAATTGAGTTTGTATTTGATTTAGTTTTCTAGTTATGTATTTGCAGGATATTAATTATTAAGTACAAACCAATGTCAGGTTTCAATGGGTCATAAAACACAGGCCTATGCAATGTAATTCCTCATTGTATAGACCAAGGTGTTAACTCATGTGGAATCTCTCTATTGGGATGAACACTACCAGAGCTAACATTCTCCATGCCATCTGAGATAGCAACGCACTTCGCAGGCCCGAGCCGCTTGTGCCGAACAAAGGAAACCAGTCGCAATATTGCAACTTCCATCATGGGCATGGACACAGTACTGAAGGATGTAATCAGTTGAAGGAGGAAATTGAGTGTCTTGTCTGACAAGGCCTCCTCAGAAGGTTTTTACTAAACCAAGTCCCGAACCAGCACGAACCTCATACTGACAATCTAGTAGAGGGCAACGTTGTACCCCGACGCGGATGATACAGAGGTACGAGGTAGGGTAACATTCACCCTTAAAGAGCGTATACAACCCGCATTTTATCTATCATCAATTTCCATTTTTGTTTGGTCCACTTTTTTGCTTTTAAATAGTAAGTCGCAAGATTATACTTGTGAACATGTATCTATTGTATATTTAAGATTACTGTAGCTACTTTCTGACTCTATTAACAATACAGATCTCCTGAAGTGAGGCTACAAAAGTTAGGGTCATGACCTTTCTTACTAACACTAAGCAGCAAATCCGCCAAACATGGTAATGAGAAAAAACCTCCTACGAGTGGAGGATAGGCGTCGAGGACGACAATCTTAATTAAGTATGCCCAAAAGACATTCTCGCCACCGCGCTGCTTGGGCATCTCACCACCGCACTGCTTGGGCATCTCGCCACCGCACTGCTTGGGTGACTCGCCACTGCGCTGCTTGGGTGACTCGCCACCGCGCTGCTTGGGCATCTCGTCACCGCGTTGCTTGGGCAACTTGACACCGCGCTGCTTGGACAACTCGCCACTGCGCTGCTTGGGCCACTCGCCACCGCGCTGCTTGGGCATCTCGACAATGCGCTACTTTGGCAACTCGCCACCGCGCTGCTTGGGCATCTCGCCACCGTGCTGCTTGGGCATCTCGCCACAATGCTACTTGGGCATCTCGCCACCGCACTACTTGGGCATCTTGCCACCGCGCTGCTTGGGCATCTCGCCACCGTGTTGATATGGCATCTCGACACTAAATCGCTAGGGAATCTCACCATCACACTGTCCGAGCCCCCCGCAACTACGCCGCTTCTGCCAAAAACAAATCTCTGAGAGAACATACTTAGCAACCACCGGTGAGGGAGGATGATCCCTCCAAGCTAAGCGGTATGCTCGCCACGTCCTCCAACACTAACACCAACTAGCAAGATCATAACCGTGCAAGCCAAAATAACTCACCTAAACGAGCTCGCATACCCGAAGATATACGTTCATCAGAAAAATTTTAGGACTCATTTTCTACAAAAAACAATTTCCGAAAATTGGGGGGCATTTGACGGGGTTCCCCAAAATGTATCCAGTCAGACCCATGATTTTTCTCCACGACCTCGACCGGTTTGCAATATAATTCCAACGGGTCCACTCTCGTGTAATTTCGAGTCACTTTGATCCTCCAAATGGATACCGGAGCGCACACGTGCACGCTATACGCAACCCCATCATGGGTGTAACCGCAACCCCCACCCTTTCTCTATCTTCTTCATGCACATAACTTCCTTTCTCTCTCTCCTCCATCCAACTCACTACCTCTCCTCAATGCCGGCCTTGCCCGCACCTCGCTGTCCGCCCACCACACCTAGCCGGCACGGTGCCAGTCGGACTCGCCACGTCGTCCAGGCCATGGACACACCTAGAAGGTGCAGCCATGGACGCACCTCCAAGGTACAACCAAGGCTGCACCTCCCAGGTGCGGCCTAGACCGCACCAACCAGGTGCGGCTAGTGCCACGCGTGCGCCTCCCTTAACCTGCACCGCTTCGGCGCGGCGCAATCCATGCCACTACAGTGCGGAGTTCGACACCCGCCATGCAATGCAAGTCGCGCCTCCTTAACCATGCAAGACTTGATGAACGACACGCTCCAGAAGCGTCCACCTCCTAAGTCCATATTCATGGCACGCACAGAACACCCCAAGTGCACGCCGCGCGTCAAACGCATTCGCGCTTACCGCACACATAGAACTCCTCTGAACTTACCATGCGCACTGAATGCCTCTGCATTCCCCGTGCGCTTAAAATGCCTTTGCGTTCACCGCGCGCTCAGAATGCCTGAGAGCTCGTCGCACGCTCAGAACGCCTATAAAAGTGCATAGTGTGCCTCTAAGTATTCTCTAGGGGGGGGGGGGTGAATAGAGATTTAAAAAATCTTACACTAAATATGCACATACAATAAAAATACTAAGTACTATGCAATTACCAAAACCAAAACAGAATAAGGTAATCACAGTAAATATAAAATAGAAAACAGTAAATTGGGACAACACAAAAATTCAATGCAGAAGACACATAATTTTATAGTGGTTCCCCAAAATGTGGGTAGTCCACTCTTCTACCTCCCTGGTAGGATTGCACTAACTATGCCTAAGTCTTTTGATAAGGAGACTCTCAGAACCACCGAGTCTTTTGATAAGGAGACTCTTAGAACCACTGAGTCTTTTGATAAGGAGACTCTTAGAACCACTGAATCCTTTGGAAGAGGGATTCTTAAAACTCTTTTATAGTTGGTGGATGAGAACAGTAGAATGAGAAGAAAGAAGATAAAGGAATTCTTCAGTAAGAATCCTTCAGAAGCTGTCTCTTCGAATGTTGTAGCTCCTGTTTATCTCAGGATCTGAATATGATGAACCCATGCTTATGATAGTGATGATTGCAAGGGTTATAAGCTTAATCCTGATTCTCTGCACTTTTGTAGACTTGCTGCTATGTGATGTAGAAGAAGAAGAAGAAGCACTATTGTTATGATCTTTTGCTGTGCAGAAGAGTCATTCTTCTGTTCTGTCTTAGGGTTGAAGGAGGAAGAGGAAGAAGCCCTATTTCGACAGACGGAATAATGAATCAATTTCTTATCTTTTTCTTCTTCTCCCAGCATACTTATTCTCTATCATTTGAGTTTTAATTTCTTTGTTCTTCTGGGCTGTCCTTAGAAGGAATGTCCATTGGACAATTGATGTTTCCTTCTATTTTTGTTCCTGTCCTGTCCTTCTGATTTGAATAACTTCCAAGAATATCCTTGCTATATTTCTGGAATACTCCATTCCATTCCTGGCAATAAATGAGTCATTGGAGAACATATTTCAGCCAAGCAGATCATCTGAAAACGCACCAGAAAGGATTGAAGAAAACCTTCTATTTTTGTCTGTACTCGACGCTACGTTGACTTCATCTTTCCTCATATCGGCGCACCTCTAAGTTCTTATAGAAGTAGCTTTGAGTTCCTTCTTTGCTATGGCTGAACTCAGATATTGACGTTGCGTCGATTACTTATCGACTTATCCATCGAGTTGAAGACTTGGACTTAAACTTTATCTTCTGCATCGAATTGAAGTCGAAGTTGCGTCGACTTCCAAGATAGCTTTGACAGACTCTTCCTTCTGCGTCGAGTTCATTTCGAATCTGCGTCAACTTCTGATATAGCTTTGACAAGCTCTGTCTTCTGCGTTGAGATCATTTCAATATTGCATCGACTTTAACTAATGCCTCGACTCCTAGTCGGCATTGTGTCGAATTCAAGTCGACGCATAATTACTCTGGATAGTTTTCTTCATGATTTCACCTTGCCTTTCTCATTACTTTGGCTCAGCCGACTTCCTAAGACTTCTATGACTAAATTACCCTTACTATACAACATGTGTAATTACCCTAGAGAGTAAAATCACCTATAGTTAATTTGTTAAGTTAAATCAAAAGGAGTTTTTCCCAACAATCTTCCCTATTTATCTTAACAAATTTTACAAATTGTTTATAGTGATTTTACAGAATAATGGAACAAAAGAAAGAAAAGTTGTAAGGAGAAAGAAGAAACCATGAGCAGTCAAGGGAAAACTTTTGTCTTCAAGGTTGAATTTTAGACTTTGCAATTTAAGCATCAACATTCAACCTTTGTTTCTTTATTTTTATATTAACTTACTATGATACTACCCTGAGAGATAACTTCATATTTTTGTAAAGATTCTTTTAAGACATGGGAAAGAAATGGCTTGCTTCTCTCTTTCTGAGTATCTAACACAGATAGCTCTTCTTGCAATTTTAGAGGTGACTCCTCTTCATCATCTTCATATGTAGTGACTTGATTAGGAGTTTGATAAGCATCTTCCTCCCCCTAAATATGTGCACCATGTTCAGCATGTTCAACTTCAATCTCCCCCTGAATATGAGCACCCTGACCTATTCAGCATGTTTAATCTCAATCTCCCCCTTGTTTATCAACCTGATCCTCCTTCTGTTTCTCCCCTTCTTAACCTCATCAGCATGGGAGGTTAAGAATGACCTAGTCGCTGAGGAGGAGGACATTCTTGACTATAAGGACTGCGTAGAGACAGTGACCTCACCAAACTATGTTTGCATGGTTTCAAAGGTTGATTGACTTTTGAGAAGTATTCTCATCCATATTGAGATTGTGTTAGTGATCATTAGTACTGCCTAGTTTGATGAAATAAAGGGCTCTAGACATGGCATCATATGCAGAGACTTTGCATAACAGTATTTTCTCAACAATATCTCTTTTATTTCTCTGTCAGATTGCTCTGTTTCTGCTTTTCCAGAAAGAAGATCAAAGGTACATCCTGCACATGTAACTCCTTTAACTTGTGTTGAAGGATGATCCTTTAGGGTAATCCAGGTTCTTGTTGAATTAATAAGGGGATTCTCTTCTTCATGAAGTTCTGCTTGCTTATTGACCGTGGGAGCACCATCTTCATTCTCTAGAATGTTCTCAGTGGCTGATAGTTCAGGTGTTGTAAGCTCATCTTCATCTACAGCAGAGTCTTCATCTAAATCAGTGTCAACTTTTTGTTTCCCTTTGTCTTGACATTCTGATGAATGATCCATGATGCTGAGTCTTTCAACTTGATCTATAAGTTGGTCTTCTTCCTGCAAAATAGTGTTAGTGGAATTTCCCTTCCCCTTATAAAACATGTTAGTTTCATCAAAGACCACATGCACTGACTCCTCAATTTTGAGATGTACAAAGCAGCTTGGAACAATTTTTTGAAAGGAGCAGCGCTACCGCCAGCGCTACCGCCAGCGCTATCGCTAACGCCAGCGCTACCTCCAGTGCTATCGCTAACTCCAGCACTACTGTCAGCGCTATCGCTACCGCCAGGCGCTATCTCCAGTTCGTGCACAACGACTGTTTCGCAACCGCTACCGCTACCGCCAGTGCTACCGCTACCGCCAGCGCTATCGCTACCGCCAGGCGCTATCTCAAGTTCGTGCACAGCGCCACGCCGCCGACGGTTTCGCAACCGCTCCACACGAACGCTACCGCAGGCGCTAGCCACTACCGCAGGCTAGCTCCAAGTTCTATAAAATGCTGGGCTCTCTCTCGTTTTGGCCAGATCTTCCAGAGACATTACTTGTGCCCAAACTCTCGTGCTGTTACTCTGCCAAATCATCATCTCCCACTCAAAGCCAAAGAAGAAATTCTGGAGAAGGAAGCCATCACGCTACATCCGAAGAACGATTGCTTCGACCTCGCTTGTGCTTCAGCGATCCTTCATCCTCATCTCCAGAAATCTCAAGAGGGAGTTTGCTTGTTATTTACTTCACTTCTTTATTTGTATTTTTGTATTTAATTCGCCTTGTGTTGGCGACTAGGTCTGGGTAGGACTTAGGGGGAAATTCGCCTTGTGTTGGCGACAAGTTCTAGGTGATTAGATCTAGGGGGCTCGAGGCCATATCCGGCTAGAGCAGCTTGAGGCTTTATCTGGGAAGGATAGGCTAAAGCCAACCGGTTTGTGGGGGATACAAGTCGGTATAGAAAAGGAAAATAAATTCACTTTTGTATGCCTCCGATTTCTAGCGATATTGAAATCAAATTTTGTAAACACCTTTTTTATATAATGCAATCATGATTATATTTGTGTTTATTTGATTTTTCTCAATTGGTGTAAAATTTCATTATTGCAAAATTGTTATTACTAATTTGTCATCTTATTTCCTATTAATCAAAAACAACTTAGTAATTATCTTAAAAATTATAAAAAGAATTTTATTCCCTTATTCACCCCCCCCCCCCTCTAAGGGCGCCTTAAGATCCAACACCTACGAGGAGTACCTAGCTACCTTGAGCGTTACATGTGACATCCGAGACCGCATCAGGGTACATTAGAGACATGATGCAACACTGGAGTCAGTATTCAGAGCCCTAGAAGGGGAAACTCAGGAGACTACTCATTACGGGATGACCTCATCCATTTTTTGGGCTGTATATACATACCCGCAGGAGATGGGATCTAGGAAGACATACTCAGGGAGGCACACTGCACTCGGTACTCAGTACACCCCAGGATCACTAAGATGATGGCGGACCTACGGAAGACTATGTACTGGCCTGTGATGAAGAGGGAAATCATAGCTTGGGTGACGTACTGCGAGACCTGCCAGTTGGTGAAGCAGAGTTCAAGAGCCCTTGAGGTTTACTATAGTTGTTACCAGTCCCAGACTGGAAGTTCGAAGACATGGCCATGGATTTTGTGCATGGGCTACCGCAGACCCACTCTGGGACGATTCTATCTGGGTCATAGTGGATAGATTAACGAAGGTGGCCAGATTCATTCCAGTCTAGAAGGATGCTTAGTTACCGTATTGGTGAGATTATTTGTGGAGCAGCTCGTCAGGTTCCACGGCGTGCCTAGGATGATTATTTCAGATAGGGATGGTCGCTTCACTTAGAAGGATTGGAGGCCAGTGCTGGCATAGCTAGGGTCTCAACTCACCTTCAGCACTGCTTTCCATCTACAGACTGATGGCCAGACAGAGCGCACCAACAGGATGATGGAGGACTTGCTGCGTTTATGCATTCTAGATACGGGGAAATCTTGGGAGAGTCTATTACCACTGATAGAGTTTTCTACAATAACAGCCACCAGGAAAGCATTGGAATGGCACTATATGAGGCTCTTTATGGGAGGAAGTGTCAGACGTCGTTGTCTTGGGTCCAGGACGAGGAACCAAGGGCACTTGGATCAAAGTATATAGATGATATGGCTGATTTTGTACAGATGATCCGTGACGGGATGCTAGAGGCTCAGAGCCAGCAGACCAAGTATTACAATGTGAGGCATCAGAAGGTGGAGTTCCAAGTAGGATACATGATTTTCTTGAAGATACGACTGGTGCATGGTGTCTCGCGGGTGCAAGGACAAAAGAAGCTCAGCCCTCAATTTTTGGGGCCTTATATGATCCTAGAGCGGATCGGCCCCTTGGCTTATAGGATGGAGCTGCCTTAGGAGTTGGCAAACTTGCACGATGTATTCCACTTCTACTTACTTTGGAGAGCCTTACTTCATCCAGAGCAGCATGTTACGACAACAGCAGGCCTGATAGCATCCGACAGATCAGTCCGCCTGGAGCCCATCCGCATCGACGATACAACAGTCCGAGTTCTGCGAAGGAAGAAGGTTCCCCTCGTCAAGGTGTTGTCGTCCAATCATGGACGAGAGGAGAACACATGGGAACCAAGGTACCTCATGCAACAACAATATTCGGGACTATTCAACTCAGGTACAAATAAACATGAGTTTACCTTCCTTATTCTCATCTTGCATAGAATCCCGTAGACCCGAACTTAAATTTCGAGGACAAAATTATTTTTTTGTTTATTTGGATTTGTAACATCTCTAATCTTACTAGACCTGATGGAGGTGTTAGGTCATGACATGTGGAGAGAAGGGTGAGTGAAGGCAAGGAGATGACCTTAGAGTTCACTAAGTTGGCGTGAACTCACATAGTGCACACAAGTGAGCACAAGACAACTTAGGTCAATTTAGCCAAATTGAACTTACAAATAGTAATTGACCTCTCCATTATGTTCCTAACACTAATAGAGACTCACTTGACCAAGAACCCCAACAATTGGTCAAAGAAATAGGTCAAATTGACCAAAGTCAAACTTAGGCCTACAAAACCATACTCAAAACAATTAGACTCATTTGACCTTCAATACCTTAAATTGACCTTACCTATGTTCCCCTAACCACTAAGGAAGGACATTAGGTCAATAACCACTAATTGGTTCCACCCAGTTTCATGGTATTAACTAAAGTCAACTTTTGATCAACATAGCCCAAATCAACCTCAATTGGCCATCGATTGGTCAAATTTACTTCACCCCTAACCTTATAACCCCATTAGGGATCTATTGGACCCAAAACCCCATCAAGTGGTCAACCAATCCCTCCAATTTGACCAAAGTCAAACATAGGCTATTTTGGGTCAAACTCACACCATATGGATCAATTAACCAAATTGGAGTCACACCATGGTCCAATGGACTTTGGGTAAGGTCATATGACTCATGACCATCAAATGGGGCTAACCGCCCACTAATTTGACCAAGTCAACCTAAAAGTCAACTACGTTCAACATAAGGCCTTAACGGAAGAAATTAAAGAACAAGTGAAATCCAAGTGGACCAAGGCCCCACCGCATGCCTAACCAGCATGACACAAGTCTATTGGCACCCCACATTTGAAATTGGAGAGAGAGAGAGAGAAGGAGCTTAGGGGCAACAATGACATTTTCCCCTTAAGGTAAAAAGGTTCTTTAAGCAAGGGAGATTCCATGGCCCCTTACCACCTGGCCCAAGCCCTCAGCCAACTTCCTCGAACTATGAACAGTCTTTTCAGAGCGTGGCATCCACTCAGCTACCGAGGGGAGGCTGTACAAGACATTGCCTAGACACCCTACACTCCATCCTCCCTATACAGCCATCACCACCTCCATTCGACCATTCCATTAGCTTTTAAGGGTCCTTAGAAGTTGAACGAGCCCCTTAGAGCAGAGCATTTCGTGGAGGATCAGCAGATCGGGCAAGCTTGCCGGAGATGAAGAAATTCATGGCCACTCGTCGGAGCACCCGCCGCTGAGCCACAATTGAGGTCCGTTTCTCCTCCTCTCCCTCTGTGCTAGCTCTCTAGCACATTAGGATGAGAAATCAGCTCAATTGAGCCACAATCCATTTGAGATTGGTGTGATTTCACCGAGCATTTCACCCCACTCAGTTTCGCCGGAGAGACCTCCTTCGGTGGCCATGTCGCCGCAAAGAGATAGCCACCACCTCAACGAATGTGGTGGTGGTCGGCAGTGTTGGCCCTCAGGTGGCCGACAATTGCAAGAGGAAAATGCTTCAAGAACTTTGAATCCTAGTTGTTAGCCTATCAGGGACGATGAACCACATCCGTCTGATTTGTGCAGATATTTACCCGCAGTCCATATTAATATAAATGAAAGATTTATGTCACACTATATACAGAGGTTAGATTGATTATTTAGGCTACTTAGAGACCCTTTTAGGCAAACGTGCCTACGACAACTTTTGTAGCCCTTGAGGTCTACTGTGTATAGGGCTTTGAATCACCAGGTTTGGTGACCTACAGCTCCTTGTAGGGCCATTCTTCTGAGGTGTGTCCTAAAGGGTGACCAGTCCTTATTTTGAACCTAGATGCTTGGATTGGTCTAATACTTTGAACATAAGTGTAAATGACATAGATACATCCTCTGCCCAAAAATCATAATTTTTGGGCAATATTTTTCTAAGGTTTTGTGCTAAATATGGTTTTTCATATTAATGAAATAAATGAGGTTAAATAAACTCAAAATGTCCCAAATCTTGGGTGATATGTTTGATAGGTCATAAAACATCACATGTTAAAAGTTAAGGTCATTTGGACCACTGTTCTACATAGGAATTTATCACCAATGACTTGTTTTATGCTCATGATATTTGTGCAATACACCTAATATGATGGATGGCATTATCCCTATAAATGTTAGGATTTTAGGAAGTAAAATTCATAAGTATTTAAGCAATAACATTAATGCCACATGAATGTATTAATCAATTAAAAGTGATCAAATGACTTAGGATAAATCTGATTCCCTGTCACTCGATGTTTTGGAGTAATATACACCTCTGGAAATTTTATTGCGGTTTTTGGAGTTGATTTCCCTAGTTAATTGAGCATAATTGATTTTGTCACATAACTGTATAAATAAAATAAAAATCATCTAAAATCTAGAGAAAATCCAATTTTCTGTCAAATGGTATTTTAGATTGAAATATATCTCTGGAAATTTTGGTATGAGTTTTGGAAGTCATTCACACTGTAAATTACCAAATTTGTCCTTGTCACACTTATGTATTAATGAAATTTATATGGTTAATATTATCTAGAAAATTCTAAAAATTTGGCTAGACTGTATTTTGATCATTTTAATTTTATGGTATTTTTTCTAGAATTTTTGAATCAGTTATTTTGGTACTTTCTGTGTAATGTGACCAATTGACATAAATGTTTAAATATTGAAATAGTGGTCATAAATATTATGGAAAATTAATAAATTCAGTTAATTATGATATTTCCACATTACATTTCACTGATGAATTATTGGGAGCACTTTGACTTCTGAAAGTTGTACTTCATGTGTAAAGTGAGGTGTATATTATCCTTAAAGTATTTTTATAAATGGCCAAAATAATTGGGAAAAATTATGAATTTCTGACCATCTCTTAATTGGGTCATGATTAACCTATGGTATAATTTAGGGCATTTCGCCAAGTTATAGTGAAGTTCACATTATAAAGACCAACATAGCTCAATGTTGAGTTGGTCTGCGAATAACAAAAACTTGATGTAGTGTTTAGACTAGCCAAAACATGTAGAAATAGAATGAAATTTGGAACATAAGATTAGGGCACACATAACATCAGCCCCTATAAGTTGTATTCTTATTGGAGGACTTCTGCCCTATAGAGAATTGTAAACTAAAAGTATGTTTCGATGAACAATTAAAGCAATTTGGGAGTTTCCTACCCTAGGCACTTATAGTGACATTTAGAACGATAATGTGATCAAGATGCATTTCAAGGTTGGAGTTGGACATATAGATGAATATCTAAGAGTTTGTATCGCGCACCGTAAATAGGTAGTCAAGTTGCCTAAAAGAGATATCCTTATGTAATTTAGAGTAACCATGAGGATAAACTTAACAATGGGTAGTTACCAATAATAGTAAATATTCTGAGAAAGAAGGTCTGGGATGTCACCCCAAAATACCTTCTAGTATCGCTGCGAGCTCTTCACCGGGTAGACCTCAGGAAGTCCACAATTCACCATAAATCACTATGATCGCCTAAGTAATAAATAATAGTAACCTTAAATAAGGAATGTTGAGGAAAGTAAACCTCGTCCTATTACAAAGGACGGAATGGTTCAAGAGTAGTTGATCTTGCGAGTTGGAGGCGCGGGTAGTGTGATAAACCTTATATGTACATAAACTAGTGGCGGGTCTTTGGTATGGGTCCATTTGTCACACCAATGACAGTACATTGACTTTGGCAGGGTGTGGTGTGTTAAAGGGCCAGAGGGTTACCTTACTGCGGTCTAGTAGACAATCCCTAGTAACCCAACCCCAACCATAAAGACTGGCAGAATGCCAGCAAGAGAACGCAAGAGCTCACAAAAGTGCACCTAGGACATGTACAACAATGTACGTAAGGTCTAGGTCTGGTGGTGTGTATACCCACTTAGAAGTGGAGTGCCCAATCCACTGATTCCGTTGTCACGGTGGAAGTACCTGAGAGGCTTGCTACCACCAAAAAGAAGAAAACTAAAGGTCTGTTCACGCAGAGTCGTGTGAGTGAGTTGCACTGTATGAACATAGCATATCATAGCATAACACTCATACATCATATAGACATATACATTTGCAGACCCTTATCATATAAATTAGTGTAGGCTCTTTTATATGATAAGTTACAATTTTGAAAATCTTAACTTATAAGTTTGTATGGGCATTCATATAAGTTAAGGTACTCTAGATGATTGTATAGTAGTTCTCTTATTACTTTACTTGCGCTGCATTTACCTACATACTGCTCTTTTATTAACTATTGTTGTTATACATACTGCTCGTATATTCATATACACTGTTAGTGTAATCCATGTCACCTGCTTTACCTTTTACCCCTTGTTGTCCTTCGCTTTGTCCTCCCGCTCGGTACCTAGGAGTAGTGGGGGGGGGGGGGGGGGGGGGGTAGGCGAGGACAAAATGGCTTAGTCTTTTTGACTAACAGGCGGATGCGTTTGTATCACCATGAGATCGAGGAGTAGGAGCCGCAGTACGTCAGGCAGGATGGGACGGTAGACCCTGAGGAGCAGATACCGCGCATCACTACTACCACACGGCGACAGGTTGGAGAGTATTTTGTGTTGCTTACGCATAGTGTAGAGTGAGAGAGTGGTTTATTATTTCTTTTTGTACTTGTACCGGGCTTGAGCACTTGCACTCTTTTGTTTTGTTCTCATTGTGTACTATTTGCACTCTTCTTATATATATACATATATATATATATATATATATGTGTGTGTGTGTGTGTACTGTGGTTATGGACTTGTCATATTTGTATTTATTCTTTCTTGCAAAATTGGCTTGTGATATGATCGAACAAGTCGGCAGGATCGACGTTGAGTGGTGACAGCTAACCCGAGAGTTGGGGTCACCGTAAGACGGCAGTTCTAGGCATAAGATCAGAGAACCCTCCGAAAAGGAGGAGGGGATCTTACATGTTCCATGTTTCATCCAATTTCTATGTGTTTTGGCCAGTCTAAATGTTACCATATTTTTTTGTTATTCGCAGACCAGCACAAGTATAGAACTAGATTGATCTCAATGATGTGAGTTTCACTATAACTTGGCCAATTGTCAATAATACATAAGTGTGAGAAAGGACATTTTTGATAATTTATAGTGTGTATGACTTCCAAAAATCGTACTAAAATTTCCAGAGATATATTTCAACACAATGTACAACGTAAAAGAAAATTGGATTTTTCTCCAGGCATTAAGTTATGTTTATTTCATTTATACATTTATATGTCAAAATCAATTATAATCAAATAGCTAGGCATATCAACTTCAAAATTCCCAACATAATTTCTAGAGGTATAGGTTACTCTAAATCATCATGTGGCAGAAAATCAGAATTATCCTAAGTCATTTGGTCACTTACATTTGATTAATACACTTATGTGACATTAATATTGTTAACTAAATTTTTCATTCCGAAAATCCTAATTTTTTTAGGGGTGATATCCTTCATCATAATTTGTGTATTGCCCAAACATCATGAGCGTACCACAAGCCATTTGTGATAAATTCACAAAATACTAAAAATTGATATATGCACACCACCTCCCCTTACTTTTCATCCATTTGTATGTGGGATATATTATTCTACAGAGGTCTAAATGACCTCAAATTTTTACATGTGATTGTTTATGACCTAGCAAACATGTAACCCAAGATTTATGTCATATTGAATTTATTTAACCACATTTATTTCAATAATATAAAATATCATATTTACCACAAAACCTTAGAAAAATGATGCCAAAAATTCTGATTTTTGGGCAGGGAGTTTGTCTATGGTATATACCCTTATGCCCAATGTATTAGGTCTATACAAGAATCTATGTGAATTAGATCTACAAAATAGTGACTGGTCCACCTTTAGGACACACCTCAGGAGAAGGGCCCTAAAAGGAGTTGTATGCCACAAAACTTGGTGATTCAAAACCCTATGAACAGTATACCTCAAGGTATACAAAAGTTGTCTCAGGCATATTTGCCTAAAAAGGACTTTAAGTGTTCTAATTTTGTGGAATAATTATCTATTAAATGTGTGACAATTAATTCATTTAATACAATATGGTCTGCATGTAGCCATCAGTCGTGGAAATTAAGGGCTGTGATTATATCTCCTACCTCGAGCCAAGGGACCATATTGTCCTGTCCTGGGCTATTTTCCAAGCCGAATTTCCTTCCCTCTGGGCACCTCCAAGGCCAGAAGCCACCACCACCAGCTCTGTTTATGTGGGGGCTTTCGATTGGCGATGAGATGTCGGTCGAAGATTGCCTCTCCGGCGAACCCGAGCGGGGTGAAAAGCTCAGAAAAATCTCCCCTTTCTCACATGGATCGCGGCTCAATTGAGCCCAATTTCTCAGCCTAAGGATCTTGAAAGCTAGCATAGAGGGAGAGGAGTGTTGAATTTTTGAAGTGTAAGTGGAAGGTCGGGAGGTCTGATTATGGTGTCTGAAGAGCTCGGGCGGTCTGTTGGAGCTCGGTTGTGGCGGGCAGGATTAGTTAGCTAGATATGTGAAGTATTCGCAGAGGCCGGGCAGTCTGCCTTTGGAGACCGTAGAGTCTGTGCGATTTGCGCGTGCTTAGTATTGGCGATCTGATTTGGTTTGCTATTTGTGCCCAAGTATTCCTATTCTGGTAGAGACCGGGCGGTCTGGTACTTGAGTTCACTTCGGCGGTCTATATGAGCTCGCTCTGGTGGTCTATTCTTAGATTGGTTAGATGTTCATATGGTGTTGCTCATGTAAGAGACCCGGCGGTCTGTCAGGTTGATTTTGGCAATCTGTCTTGGACAGTTTTGCTCATGTAAACAATCGGTCTTATTGTGACCGCACGGTCTGGTTCAAGTGACTGCGCGTCCTAATATGGGAGGTGTCTATATCTATTATGGGCGGTGATGACATTCGTTTGTTTGCCTATAAATAGAGGTGCAGGGCAAGCCATTCATATGCAAGAACTGTAAGAACTAGAGTTTGGATTGATTGTATCGGTCTCACTTTTGAGGTCGCGCGGGCTGAAATTGTTGACCAGCTTGTTGTGTTCGCAGGTTAGGCGGCCAACATTCTCCGTTAGCTTTCTTCCTATCTTTCTATCTTTGAATAACCAGCTTGCCAGCGGTCTCGTCTGGGCGGTCCATGGTTCGTAGTTCTTGATCTGCCTGTAGCGAACTCAGTTAATCAGGCGACCTTCAGTGGTCGGGAGGTCTTGAGTTGTAGTCTTGCAGTAGTGAGCAGTTCTTCTTCTCTTCTGTTCACGGGTTAATTCTGTGATCTAGTGATCATGCGGTCTGGCAATTAAGAAGTGAGAACATGGTGTTATTTTCAGCAGTTTAATAAGAAGCAGAATGTGCGGTCTGTGATTGGCGGTCTGGCAGATTACAGGTCAGCGACTTGTTCTGTTCGTGTGATCTCAGGGAAGCCATGCGGTCTTGCTGAGTTTGAGTAGTCTGTGCGGTCTCAGTTTTCTTAGCCGATAAAAGCTTATTTTGTTGCTTGTTATTCTCATTTATGTTTCTTTTATAAGTCATGTCTTGTCATGTATGCAACGCATTGTAAAAAGATAGTCAATAAAAAAAGGTCTGACTATCCTTCATTGTCACTGGTTATTAGATTTGAAATTGATTGAAGTCTTCCACTGTATTGCCTTCGATCCTACTCTGAAAATTTTAACATGGTATCAGAGCCAGGTTCCAAGCAGTGATCAGCCATAGAATCTTGCTTGAGTCTCTGAAATTTTGAGTTAACCAGTGTGATAACAATGGAAGGAGGTTATACAAGAGGTCTTGGTATTGAGTTCCTTACGCAGACTAACTTCAAGAAGTGAAAGTCGTGCATGGAGAGCTATCTTCTTGGCGAATATTTATGGGAGGTAGTCGGAGGAGATGATAGAAAAGCAGTTGTAGCTATTGAATGGAATGTTGGGCGTGTCAAGGCTTGGAAGAGAACAAATGCTAAAGCAGAGTTCACTCTCAAGTGATATCATTCCGGAGCTGTTTGACCACATAATTGGATGTCGGTTCTGCAGAGATTTGGACAACCTTGGATGGCTTGTTCTACAAGAAGAACGTAGCTCGGCTACAGTTTCTTGAAAATGAGTTGGCGAAAGCAACTCAAGGAGATTTGTCCATTTCATCTTTCTTTTTGAAAATGAAGAACCTGTGCACGGAGATATCAGCTTTGGACCCCGATGAACCTATTTCAGAAGCAAGGTTGAAGAGGCACATAATATGCGGCTTGCGAAGGGAGTATATGGCATTTGTCACTTCTGTGCAAGGTTGGGCCAATCAGCCATCGTTGCTAGAGCTGGAAAACTTGCTTGCTTCGTAAGAGAGCTTGGTAAAGAAAATGGCTGGGATATCTATTTTTGGAGGAGAAAGCGAGGTTCTCTATTCTGGCAAGAAGAAGAGACGGGACAAGAAGAAGAAGTCATCTGTTAGCGATGGGCCTTCAATTTCATATCAGCAAGAGAGGAGCAATGCTCCTAAGCATGATAGAAAGTAGAAGGAAGGACCAAGGTGCTACAAGTGCAATCAGCTTGGTCATTTTAAGAGAGATTATAGAGCCAATCTTCAGCCAGGGCATGCTGCAGTAAAAGAAGAAGCTACTTCCAATGCAGGAGATAAATGGAGTGATGGAGCTTTTATGACGGGCACTTGTGTTTGGGCTTTGGATTCCATCCACTATCAAGATGGTTGGATTATGGACTCAGGGTATGGTCATCACCTCACTGGAGATGAGTCGCAGTTTTCTTCTTTGCAGGCATACTCAAATAATGATGCTATCTTTTCTGCTGATGATACTATACATACAGTTGAGAAGGAGGGTATAGTTTCTTTGAATGGTGATAGAGGTCCACTTACTTTGAAGAGTGTCTATCATGTTCCGGGAATGATGAAAAACCTCTTCTCGGTGACCAACGCTGTTGACGCTGGCTATCACGTTCTGTTTGGTCCAACATAAGTGAAGTTTCTTCCGAATGTGTCAACAGTGAAGGCATACGTCACCCATGTTGGAAGACGGGTGATGGGGTATTTTTGTTTTAAAATAATTCGTTCGAACTAAATCCCGATGTAGGCAAGTGTGCCTATCGAAATGTAGTATATGATAAATGTCGTATATGCCCGGAGCCTGTCGAGTAATCGTACTCAAGCAAAATTCTTTTAATTTACCGAAGGAAAAGTGGATTTGATTTTTTAGAAAATTGAAAGTTGCAAATAGGAAAAACACTTAAGCGAAAGAACAATTAAAGAGTGAAAACCTTAGCACTTGATTAGATGTTCTTGGGAATCCGATTTCAAAAGACACGTTCTAAATCTAAAAAAATCCCGTTTCGATTGTAGGATTGAAAAATACGAGAATCACTCGCTAGAGATGACCACCGCCTAATTTTAAACTACTCCAAATAAAATCTCGTAGATCTGAAATAAATCAAAATTGCAAAAACATTAATCCAAAAAAACAAAGGAGTTATATTTTCTTTTTTCAAAGAAGATATAATAGGCCCTTCATTTCCGAGAGATCTAAAGCTTTCTTGAACCTTTCGATTAATAGTACGCAAATCGGATCACGATATTTATATACCGGTAATATAAACTCGCATCAAAAATTAATCAGAAATGAATCGAAACGATCTTTTGTAAGATTTAGAGACGATAGATTATGATTAAATCTTCATCCCAATATTATCTAATCAAGCACTAAGTGGGAAATTAGTTACACATAGTGGGGAAAGAAATAACAAAGAGTGAGACGAACATTAATATTAATATGAGAACAAACAGTACAATTGTAAGTTGAGAATTAAAACCATACAAACAAGCTAATTAAAATAACAAAATTCAAAACATAAACTCTTAATTAAGAAAAGAACATAGGAAACAAGCTCTCAAATAAACTCTCCTCTCTTCATTCTCTCATTGGTCACACAAATCCTTGCTTGGTTGGTTATTGTGAGTTGATTCCTCATCCCTTGGTGCCATGCTCCTTTTATAGATGAAGTGGGGGAGGGGAAGATGAATGTGGGTGGCATGTGCATGAGTGTGAAATCATGTGAATGGGATCTTTGAAAAATTAAGGTTTGCATTTATATTAAAATATGACTTGGTGTATTCATGATGTGTGAAAGGAGGAAAAAGAGAGTGGGCTATTTTTATTAGAACATAAAGTAATGCTAATAATAATATTAATATTAATATAATATAAGGTTGTTTTTATTTATAATTGAAATGAGAGGTGGGGAGAAAATGATGGTGCATGGGTGGAGGAGAAGAAAAAGGGGCGGCTATATTGAATGGGAGAAATAAGAGGAGTTGGCGGCTATATTTAAAATAGTGAATGTTGACCGGCAACATATAAAGATTGGAGAAAAACGTGGGCTACATGGTTTGAAACTTTGAATCGTAAGTTGAGATGGAGATGAGAGAGGGATGAGAGGATGCTATTTTTGGAATAAAAGTGTTGACCGACAATGTTAAAGGAGATGAGTTGGGCGGCTAGTAGTTGAGAAAATAAACATTGAATTACTATTTTCACCTAAATAAGAAAATGTAGGCGGGCTGTTATTATTGGAATGAGAGGCAATGATTGGCTGCCATATTTGGTGTTCACGTCAATTGCATGGGAGAAAGAAATCGGCTGCATTATTTCATGAATTTAAATAACAAAGGCGAGTGCATGCTATATTTAGAAGAGAGAAGGAAGATATGTAAATTCGGCCAACTCTTGATATGGATTTGATACTAATAATAGACTTAAAATGTGGAATTAAACAGGATGTTTCCAATGGAATAGGTGTGCTTGCAATATTTGGATGGATAATAATAGTAATACCTATAATGATAATAATAATACTAGTAACGATAATAAACATAAAATATTGCATGCATTGGAGAAATGATGCTAGTTGCATGGAATGGAATTGAAGAGAGGATAATATTGCATGGGATAACACATTCACGTGCATGGAAAAGGTGGCGGCTTGCATGAAATTTCAACGGGATTTTGTATTGGACGAGCAACAATTCCTCCCAGGCCTGCAAAATAACAATAAACTAAATTAGCAAAATATTTACGAGATGAACTAATTAAAATTAAAAAATGATATATTAATAGGTAAAAATAGATATTTATATATAATTTAATAATTTTATAATAATAATTTAAGTTAAATTATGAGTTATCAACGGGTGAAGGACTTGTTTGTGTTATCTACAAGTTCCTATGTCGATAAAATGAGGACTAATGATAACGTTGATATCTGGCATGAATGACTTGGACATATTTGTTGGGAAATATGCCCTGTAATGTTCCTGATTTAAAGAATCACTTAGCTCAATGATAAAAACATTGTGTATTTAATGTTATATCTAGTTCATGTTTGTAGAGATCAGGCAATATTTCCAGTACTTTAATAATTCGCCTAAGTACAATATTGTCGAAAAGGACTGGACATATCGTCGATAGTGTATGCATATCGTTGAAATGATGTGTAGAGCAAAGCAGAATGATCATATCGGTTATCATCGAGACAACATGCGTATGATGATATCATTGTGACATCAACACTACAACACCTCACAACGATATCAGAAAGCCGATATGAAGGAGAAGACTCGAGCACAAAGACAAGTCAGATGTCGACGATATCGTCGTAAAGAAGCCATGTCGTCAATAAGGCCAATAAAGACTGATGACGACAAAATCGTCGCAAATAAGGCATGTCATCGATACGGCCAAGAAAGACCGATGATGACGATATCGTCGCAAAGAAGGCTTTTCGTCGAGAAGACTAAGGAAGGTCTCATGAAGAAAGGCAGTTGTTGAAGAATAGTCTGTCGACAGGATATCGATTATGTCGTCGACAAGATAAGGTGGTTACAACGATATCAAGCAGTCAAGAAGATTACGTCGACATTAGTTAGATGACTTCATGTCGTCTTAAATGCAAGTGCAGAAGGGATGTCCCATATCGTCGAAATACCCTTGTCTGAAGAAAAAGAAAGGAGACTTGAAGATCTGTCCAAGTCCAAGTCATCGACAAGCTCTGTCGTCGAGATATTGTCCATGTCGTCGTAACGATGGAAATATCGTCAAGACAGATTCAAATGTTGCTAGATGCGCTGTCAGCATTTAATGCCGCCGCATGATTGTCCAATCAGTGCCTGCTCTTTAGGCATGGGCGTCTGTTAGTAAAGGACATCATAGGAGACCGTTGAGCTGCTCCTCCGTCCTATAAAAGGGAACTATGGTTGCCCTATAGAAAAAAAGAACACGCGAACGAGACAGACGAGAATGAAGAATAGAAAAAGAATCCCGCCGAGCAATACAACAGTAAAAGTTGCGGAGAAGAATCGACATTAAGAAGAGGAGAACAAAAATGCACATGCAGTGTTCTCCAAGTTGCAGTCAAGACACATTGACTGATAAGAATCATTCTCGTCAAGAAGCCAATCAACATCAGGAAAAAGAAGAAGGCTTGAAGAAGATCTGTACCTTCAAGATTCAAATCAGAGGCATCTTCTTCAAGGCCAGAAGCCGATCTCCACCAGGCAGAAGAATCTACATTGTATATCTTTCTTTGTAAGGCTTGCGGGCCAAAACTTTAAGATCTTTTTTTATATCTAAGTGTCGAGCTTGAGGGCTTGAGATCTGTGTGGCTTGAGGGCCAGGGCAGAGGACTTGTGGGTCCAACATTGTCAAGCTTGCGTTCTTGGGTGCAGTGAAGGGGCTTGCGGGCCTAGCTGTAAGGACTTGCGGGTCCAAGGACTTGCAGGTCTAAGGGGCAAGACTTGCGGGTTTGTGCTATGTAGGGCTTGAGGGCCTGAGTGTCAAGCTTGCAGGCTTGGGTGCAGTGAAGGGCTTGCGGCCTAGGCTGCAAGGACTTGCGGGTCCAATGGGCAAGACTTGCGGGTCTGTGCTGTGTAGGGCTTGAGGGCCTGAGTGTCAAGCTTGCGGTCTTGGGTGCAGTGAAGGGGCTTGCAGGCCTAGGCTGCAGGAATTGCGGGTCCAAGTTGTAAGGCTTGCGGGCCGGAGACATTAGCGGAGTTTCCCAGACTAACACACTACTAGGTAGGAGCAGAGGGACAGAGGACTACTCAAGACACCCTGTCTTGAGGAACCTCTATAAATTCTTGTGTGTTTTCTGTGTAGTTCTCTTAAACTCTAAATCCGTTAACCAGAAATCAAGAATACCAAAAAGGGGAAAAACAATTTGAAATACATATTCACCCCCCCCTCTAGGTGATAAGTCGACACCCAATATCTAACAATGTTGCAATGGATAAGCTGAAAGCTATGGCAGGAAGAAGCCTTGTGAGAGGCTTGCGGGCCTAGTTTGTCATCCTTTAGTGAAGGTCATGTTTGTGCAGGTTTTCAATATGGTAAGGCTCGTCGTATTCCATTCGACAAATCACAAAGTATATCCAAAGCACCATTTGAGTGTATTCATGGTGATTTGTTTGGACCTACCGCAACTGTCAGTCTTGGAGGTAGCATGTATATGCTAGTCTTGATTGATGACTTCACTAGATATATTTGGGTATATTTTCTGAAGGAGAAGTCAGAAGCCTTTGAAAAGTTTGTGGAGTTCAAGGAGCTAGTGGAGGGTTGGCTTAACCTGCGGATCAAGAAGTTCAGAACCGAAAATGGAGGGGAGTTCACCTCAAATGCGTTTTTCAACTTCTGCTTGAAGCATGACATCTGGAGAGAGCTCTCTTGTGCTCACACTCCACAACAGAATGGAGTTGTATAGCGGAAGATCCATCATCTGACGGAGACCTGCAAATGTTGGCTTCATGCCAAGAGTGTCACAATGTCCTTCTGGGCAGAGTGAATGTCTTGTGCAACTTATGTCATCAATCAGACGCCTCTAAGTCCAATCAACATGCAGACCCCTCAAGAGTTGATGTTCAAGATAAAGCCTACGGTGGAACACCTTTGAGTGTTCGGTTCTACCTGCTACGTGCATGTTCCAGATGCTCTTAGAATGAAGCTAGATGCTAAACCAAGGAAGCTAGTGTTTGTTTGTAATGATGACCGGAAGAAGTGCTGGAGATGCATGGATCCAGAGACACGGAGAGCTGTGGTCTCAAGGGATGTGGTATTTGATGAGTTAACATCATACCAGAGTAGCTCTTCTGTGGAGTTACAAGAAAGGGGGTCATACGGAGGATAAGGAGATGCTACCAAGGAAGTTCTGATGGAGTTGCCTGTTTCTCTAGGTGCTCCAATTACTTCTAGCTCTGGGTCAGGTGCTTCTGGTTCTGAAAGAGGGGGAGCAATGCTCCAAGTGTGTCTGAAAGGAGAGCTAGTTCAGAACAGGTAGCGGAAGAGGTGGATCAAAGTAAAGCTTTGAGGAGGTCCAAAAGGACTATCATTCCACCAGATCGGTATACAGGGGGAAACTTGGTGAGCTTTGTATCATGTTTCTTCGCAGGTCCCCTAGATGAGAGAGAGCCATGCCATTTTAAAAATGCTGTTAGAATCAAGGAGTGGGAAGAGGCCATGGATGAAGAGATGGCTGCCCCCAGGAAGAATGAGACTTGGGACTTTGTGCCTAAGGTTGAGGGTGTTACTCCTGTGACTTGCAAGTGGGTTTTCAAGCTGAAGAAGAAGGTTGATGGCAGCATCGAGTGATACAAGGCTTGCCATATAGCTCGAGGATTCTTTAAGAAGTATGGGGAGGATTATGAAGAAACCTTCAGCCGTGTTGCCAAGATGACTTCAGTTAGGGTGGTGATCGCATTGGCAGCTTGCCAAGGATGGAAGATATGACAACTCGACGTGAAGAATGCTTTCCTTTACGACGAGATTGACAAAGACATCTTCATGGATCAACCACCTGGTTATTTATCTGAAGATTATCCAAGACATGTATGTAAGCTCAAGAAGGCTCTTTATGGCTTGAAGTAGGTGCCTCGGGCGTGGTATGGAAAGATCACAAAATACCTCCAGTTCTGTGGATACTTTGCTTCTGATTAGGATTCAGCTTGTTCGTAAAGAAGACGGGGGAGCTTTAGGTCTTTGTGCTGTTGTACGTTGATGATAAGATCATCATAGGAAATTCTGAGATAGAGGTAGCTAGACTTCAAGCTGAGTTAGCTATCAGATTTGAGATGAAGGACTTGGGTGAGCTCCACCATTTTCTTGGACTCGAGGTGGAGAGAAAAGATAGCGGTATGTTTGTTTACCAGAAGGGCTATGCAGATCAAATTGTAAAGCAATTTGGCATGGATGGTGGGAAGAGCAGCTCTACTCCACTGGAGGTTGGTTTGATACTTCAATGTGATGAGGGGATGGTTCTTTCTGATCCTTCAGTGTTCCGGGCTTTGGTCGAAAGCCTGATATACTTGACGATCACAAGGATAGATATCTCTTATGCAGTTGATCGAGTGAGTCGGTTTATGGCAGAGCCTCAGAAACCTCATCTGATGGCGGCTAGGAGTATTCTCAAGTATGTAAAGTACACCTCTGATTTGGGTCTCTTCTATGGGAAGGACTCAGGCTTTTGTTTGGATGGATACATGGATGCTTATTATGGAGGAGATTCAGATGATCATAGATTGACCTATGGATGTGTCTTTATGACTGGCTCTACAGTTATTTCATGGTGCAGTAAAAACTAGGATTCTGTGTCTGTCTCCACTACAGAAGCAGAGTACAAAGCATTGACTTTGGTAGCTTAGGAAGCCATATAGTTTAGGAGGTTTGTGGAGGACATTCATGGGGAGGTGTGAGGTCCTACTCTGCTTCGTGGTAACAACGAGAGATCCCTCAAACTGGTGAACAATCCAGTTCGTCATGCTCAAACTAAACACATAGAGATTCAACATCATTTAATTCGGGAGAAGGTGTTGGAGGGATCTCTTATGGTTGAGCATGTGTAGAGCAAGGATAATTTCGCAGACATCTTTACAAATCTGTTATCGAAGGGACCTTTTGATCGGTTGAGGAGTTTACTTAGGGTGACTTCCACTTCCCACTTCAAGGGGGAGTGTTGAATTTTTGAAGTGTAAGTGGAAGGTCGGGTGGTCTGATTATGGAGACCGCAGAGCTCAGGCGGTCTACTGGAGATCGATTGTTGCGGACAGGTTCATTTAGCAAGCTATGTTAAGTATTCGTAGAGGCCATGCAGTCTGCCTTTGGATATGACAGAGTTTGTGTGGTTTGCGCGTGCTCAGAATTGGCGATCTGATTTGGTTTGCTATTTGTGCCCATGTATTCCTGTTCTGGTAGAGACCGAGAAGTATGGTACTTGAGTTCGCTTTGGCAGTCTATATGAGCTCGCTCTGGCGGTCTGTTCTTGGATTGGTCAGATGTTCATATGGTGTTGCTCTTGTAAGAGACAGAGCGGTCTGCCGGGTTGATTTTGGCAAGCTGTCTTGGACAGTTTTGCTTATGCAAATAATCGGTCTTATTTTGACCACGCGATCTGGTTCAGGTGACCGTGCATCCTAATAAGGTAGGTGTCTGTATCTATTATGGGCGGTGACGACATCCATTCGTTTGCCTATAAATAGAGGTGCAGGGCAAGCCATTCGTATGCCAGAACTGTAAGAACTAAAGTTTGGATTGATTATGTTGGTCTCACTTTTGAGGTCGCGCGGGCTGAAGTTGTTGATCAGTTTGTTGTGTTCACAGGTTAGGCGACCAGCAGTCTTCGTCAGCTATCTTCCTATCTTTCCAGCTTTGAATAACCAGCTCGCCAGCGGTCTCATCTGGGCGGTCTACGGTTTTTAGTTCTTGATCTGCTTGCAGCGGACTCAGTTGATCAGGCGATCTTCAGCAGTCAGGCGGTCTTGAGTTGCGGTCTTGCAGCAGTGGGCAATTCTTCTTCTCTTCTGTTCACGGGTTACTTCTGTGATCTAGTGACCGTGCGGTCTGGCGATCAAGAAGTGCAAATAGGGTGTTATTTTCAGCAGTTCAATAAGAAGCAGATTGCACGGTCTGTGATTAGCGGTCTGGCAAATAACAGGTCAGCGACTTGTTCTGTTCATGCGATCTAAGGGAAGCCGTGCGGTCTTGCTGAGTTCGAGCGGTATATGCGGTCTCAGTTTTCTTAGCCGACAGAAACTTGTTTTGTTTCTTGTTCTTCTCATCTATGTTTCTCTTATAAATCATGTCTCGCCATGTATGTAACGTATTGTAAAAAGGTAGTCAATAAGAAAAGATCTTGTCCTTCATTGTCACTGGTTACTGGATTTGAAATTGATTGAAGTCTTCCGTTGTATTGTCTTCTATCCTACTCTGAAATTTTAACAAGGAGGAGAAATGGACCTCGATTGGAGCTCGGCGACGAGTGTTCCGACGGGTGGCCATGGTTCTCTTCTTCTCCAGCGAGCTTGCCCGATCCGTCGATTCTCCACCAATGTCCGTCTTCTCAGTGGCTGGCTTAACTCCTTAGGACCTTCTAAAGATGAGGGAAGTGTCCATTGGAGTGGATGATGGCTGTATAGAGAGGATGGGAAGCATGAGTTATCGACCATGGGTACTTTGCCTTCTACTTGGCTATTGAGAGGCTGCCATCCTCTGATGGCAACTGTTCACGCCTAAGGATGTTGGCTACTAGCATGGTCAGAGGAGTGGAGGGCCATGGGGCCTCCATTCCTCAGAAGTTCCTTTCTTCCCTTAAGGTTTTTGGGGAAATGACATTTTTGCACCCATGCTCACCTTCTCTCTCCAAATTCAAGGGCTTGGGGTGCCAATAGGCATGTGACCTACTGGTTGGACTTGGGTTGGGGCCTTAGTCCACATGGATTCCATTTGAGCTCTTGATTTCTTCCTTAAAGCTTAATGTTGACCATGGTTGACTTTTGGGTTCACTTAGTCAAAGTGGTGGGTGGGTTAGCTCCACTTGATGGTCATGAGTCATATGACCTTACCCAAAGTCCATTGGATCATGGTGTGGCTCCAATTGAGTTAATTGATCCATATGGTGTGAGTTTGACCCAAATTAGCCTAAGTTTGACTTTTGTCAAATTGAGTGGAATAGTTGACCACTTGATGGGGCTTTTGTGTCCAACGGGTCCATAATGGGGTTAGGAGGTTAGGGGTGAAGTCAATTTGGCCAATTGAAGGTCAACTGATCCTTGATTGGGTTGATTTGGATTATGTTGACTAAGAGTTGACTTTGGTCAATTCTTTGAAAATGAGTGGAACCAATTAGTGATTATTGACCTAATGACCTTCCTTAGTGATTAGGAGGACCCATGTGAAGTCCATTTAAGGTATTGGAGGTCACTTGAGTCTAGTTATGTTGAATAAGGATATGTTGACCTATGTTTGACTTTGGTCAATTTGGCCTATTTGGTTGAACAATTGATGGGGTTTTTGGTCAAGTGAGTCTCTATTATGGTTATGGACATAGTTGTGAGGTCAGTTAGTACTTTTGAGTTAAATTTGACTATTTTGACCTAAGTTGTCTTGTGTTCACTTATGAGCACCATGTGAGTTCACCTCAACTTAGTGAACTCTAAGGTCATTTCCTTGTCTCCATTCCCGATTCTCACCACATGTCATGTACTAACACTTTCATGGTGTCTAATAGGATTATGGATGTTACATGATGTCTATATCGGGGAGATCTAGTAGGCTCGAAGACCTTCCGAGTTGGAAGCGAGAGAGCCGGCTCGAAGACCTTCCGGTGGAAAGGGAGAGAGCCAACCGGCCCTCGGGGGGAGGGTCGATATATGAACCAAAAGAGTTTTTCTAATATTAGCCTATGATCTCCGACGTCATAAAGATCTACTTTTGTAATTGTAAACATTGTATTAATATTCAATGAAATCATGTTCTGTGCTAATGATTCATAATTACATCTATCTCTGAAGTGTTATTCATGTGTATATTGAATCGATCTTCTGTAGCATTAGAGTACAGTTTCTATTGATATCGTTGGCGTTAGACCTACCGCCCCGTGCAAGCTTCCAGAAAGTGTATCTTTATTGCAGAAACTTTTAAATCTCCAATGTTCCATTAAAACCTTATTCACTCCCCCACTCCAAAGTTGGCCACTAGATCCAACAATACACCCTCCCATTTCTTCAAGTTTCCTCAACTGAAGCTTACCCCACTTCGCCCTTTCAATAAATTCCTTCATTAAGAATATCATCGGTAGACGGACCACATTGCTGATCAGTGATGATAGCTGAAGGAGTTTCTACAAAAGTTATTCTGAGAAGGTAATCTCCTGAGTTACCCCCTTCTTGGGCTATAAATACCGGCTCCAGTTTTGCATCCTGTCTCTGATGTGTCCTGATTCGGTCTTGAATGTGACAAGTAATGCTCAAGGCAGCTAGGTACTCCTCATAGACCTCGGGCTCGGCCCTGGATACCAATGTGATCTCCATGTACTCTAGCACCATCACCAGCACCATAGACATCACTAGGGGATCCAGTCCAGATGTGCTGGCTCTCCTTCTCAAGGCATCTGCCACTGTGTTTGCCTTCCCTGGGTGATAGTGCATGGTGTAGTCATAATCGCATAAGAATTCTAACCACCTCCACTTTCATAGATTCAGGTCCTTCTGGTATATATATACTTTATGTTTTTGTGATCTGAGAAGATTTCACATTGAACCCCATAAAGATAGTGCCTCCAAATCTTTAAGGTGAAGATCACAGACCCGAACTCTAAATTATGTACCGGTTAGTTATGCTCGTGCTTCTTCAGTTACCTTGACGCATATGCTATGATGTGTCCATGCAGCATTCATACTTCACCCATCCCCTGGTATGATGCGTTGGTGTAGATCTGGAATCCTTCCTTCCCAGATGGAAGGGAAAGGATAGAGGCTGAGGTGGGCCTATCCTTCAGCTCCTGGAATGCTGCCTCGCACTGCGTTGTCCAGGTAAATGTGGCATCCTTCTTCGTCAAATATGTAAGGTGGAGAGCGACTTTCGAGAATCCCTGCACGAATTTGCGGTAATAGCCCCCTAATCCGAGGAAGCTACGGACATCTGATGCTGAATTCTGCTGCGACCACTCTCTAACTGCTTGCACCTTGGCTGGGTCTACCGCCAACTTGACTTCGCTGATAGTGTGTCCCAAGAATGCTACTTCCTGCAGCCAGAACTAGCACTTCCAAAACATTGCGTACATCTGGTGCTCCCTCAGCTTGCCCAACACCACTGTCAAGTGCTAGGTATGGTCCTCCCTGGTCCTGGAGTAGATTAAGATATTTTCGATGAAGACTGGACTTAGTCGATCAAGATATTTTCGATGAAGACTGGACTTATGGATCAAGTGCAACCAACTGTCCCAAAAGCCCAAACTTATGGGAAGGGCGCTACTTTTTCTTTAAGGAAGTAGGAAATGTGCTACAGTTCAAGCGAAGGAATGCTGGACCCAACAAAGACTATACTGAAGATGTCCATGTAGGCTTCGAAGACACTGTTCATCATACTCATGAATGCGGAGAGAGCATTCGTGAGACAGAGTGGCATCGCCGTGAACCCGTAAAATTTATAGCGTGAGCTAAACGTCGTCTTCGGTATATCCTCCTTCTGGATCCTTAGATGGTGATATCCTGATCTCAGATCGAGCTTGGAGAACCAATGGGCTCCCTGAAGCTAATCAAACAACTTGTTGATCCTCGGTAGTGGATAAGTATTCCGCACCGTCAGCTGGTTCTGCTCCCAGTAGTCGATGCAGAGTCGAAGCGACCCATCCTTTTTCTTCACAAATAGCACTGGAGCTCCCTATGGTGACGAACTTGGCCTAACAAATCCTGACTCTACTAGATCCTAGAGTTGCGAGCGGAATTCATTCCTTTGGTGCCATCTGGTATGGTTCCCAAGACATAGGCCTGGCTTCGGGCACCTGCTGAATCTGAAAGTCCATGTCTCGTCGTGGGGGTAGTCTGGGCAATTTTTCCAAAAATACATCGGAAAAGACTCGAACCACCGGGATATCGACCACGGAGGCCTCCGCCTCTACCATCCTAAGGCAGACCGGGTATACCTCGTCCCCCTGATGATGGTCTTTTACAACCCAAATAGGTGACAATAATAGTCAGGATATAAATCTAATACCTTCGATCACCACCTTAGAGTCCTCATGCCTCAGTACGATCCTCTTTGCTGGGCAGTCAATCCTGGCATGGTTCCAATGTATTCAATTCATCTATAGCATCAAATCGAAATCTAGCATCTTTAGAAGTGTCGTTGGTGCCTCAAATGACTCTCCTTCAATCTCCACCTCCATGTTTCCCTTGGCGCACGACACTATCTCTGACCCGTATGGGAGTCGCACCTTCTTGTGGATGCCTTCGAAATGCTGAACACTGTCTAGATCGTCTACGAACTCCTCTGATACGAACAAGTGTGAAGCACCCATGTCAAATAAAGTGTATGCGGGTTTGTCGTAGACAAACACTATACCTTGGGTGGTTTTTATTGTTCGGATTATAAGTCTCAATCAATGTTTTTGCAAGGTACTATATAATTATAAGAAAAATATTAAAGTACCTGTGATGACCTCATCAGGGTTTATCTCCTGAGATAAATCCAGAGCATACACCTGCTCCGGCCTTGGGTCTCTACTGTGATGTCTCTGACCCCGACCTCATCCTTTGCCTCAACACTGATGTGATGTTGCTGGAGGGGCTGGTGGAAGAGGAGTAGATGAATGGAATAGTTGGGGCAATTGGCTCTGATGTGTCCTAGCTGGGGGTATCCAAAGCATACCACTGGGCAGAATCCTCTATCATCGTGCCTCGGTGGCTCCTGAATCCATACTGGTGGAGGGACTGACACTACATGATGTTGCTGCTCCAGCCTGA
Organism: Dactylorhiza incarnata; assembly: GCA_033032865.1. NCBI lineage: Eukaryota > Viridiplantae > Streptophyta > Magnoliopsida > Asparagales > Orchidaceae > Dactylorhiza > Dactylorhiza incarnata. The sequence continues at coordinate 2,719,491 of JAWHQI010000300.1, read as the reverse complement.
AGTTAGTACGAGGGTGTCCTCCGCCGCTCGCGTGCCTCATAATTCTTCCCCATTGTGGTCTCCTACTGCTCTCTCCAAAGTGCTTCCCATCCACTGGTCTCTTCCACCTACTCTACACCATCAAATGATATTCTTCCAGCTTCATTGTTGTCTCTATGATCTTATCCAAACTACCATCAGCCACGAATAATAGTGCCTGCCTCAGTGGGTCTCTAAGTCCCTGTAGAACCTCTTGGAATAACCTCTGTCATCTAATGTGTGCATCCCAGCAAATCTAGCTAGGAGGGAGAACTCCCTCTGGTATTCTATCACGGTCTGACTCCCCAGTGTGTGGTTCAAAACCCTCTCCTCCAACTCATCCCTATCTGTCACCATCACGAAGTGCTCCAGAAAGATGGCACTGAACTCCTACCAAGTAATCTCTTTGCACTCCCGATCCATGTAAGTGGAATCCATCAAGGACTTCCACCACCTCTTGGCATGGACATCCAATGGAGTTGTCACCAAAGAAAGTGCTGCGCTGATCTCTCTACTGATGCCCGTGAGCATCTCCTGTATAGTATCCAGCCACTCTTCTGTCTAGACCGCATTCTCTGTCCTGTGGTACATCAGAGGTGACAAGATTTTGAATGCACTCAACCAGTCGGGACCTGCTGTGCCATAAAGGCCTTAAGAATGGTTGTCAATGTCTGACCCAGCTACGACTGCTGGAAGGGAGTGGCAGTCGGAGGGAATGGGGAGGTATCTCGTGGGCCGGTACTCCTCGGGGGATACACAATGTAATGAATTATTATTAGAATTGGCATAATTTGTTGTTTAAATGGACTATATATGTGATTTCACACATGGGCACACCATTGCTTCCGTTGCATAGTTTGTCCGCAAACTAATGCTCGAGCGGGGCGACCAGTGTTTTGTGGACTTCTTTCTGTTATGATCATTTGTCAAGTGCTACCAGTTTTAAGATCCCCCTCCTCCTTATCGGGGAATTCTCAGACCTTATGCCCAGAACCGCCATCTTATAGTGATTCCAACTCACGAGTTAGCTATCACCGCTCAACACCGATCCAACCGGCTAGTTCGATCATATCACAGAACCATTTTGAGAAGAAACAAATGTTATCAAATATGACAAGTCCACAACCACATGCGCACACACACACACATATATTTATATATATATATGTAATATGCAAATAGTCCATAATGAGAACAAATATAAAAGAGTGCAGGGGCTAAAGCCCGGTACAAATCCAAAAGGAAATAGTAACACACTCTCTCGCACTACACTATGCGGAAGCTAGTCAAAATACTCTCAACAACTTGTCGCCGTGTAGTAGTAGTGATGCGCTGCTTCTGCTCCTCAAGGTCTGCCATCACGTCCTGCCTGACGTACTACTGCTCCCGCTCCTCGATCTCTTGGTGTTATGGACACATCTGACTTGTTGGAACATGCATTCTGCATCTATTTAGTTTGACAATATCAAATCTCATACTGTATTTGATCATACATGTCTTGGGTATAGTGTGCATATCGATGTTACTTGCTATCGGTGCAATGTCAAATATTGACGGGAATACTCATGTCGTCAAGATGATATCGTCAAGAAGACTACACCGCGCGCTAACCTACCATGGGGGCTAGCTATGTCGACGAGACTACCAACTTCTACTTGAAGGATGCGTCAACTTAAGACCATGTCGTCGAGATGAAGGCGTCGAGATGAAATCAACGTAATTGCTATTGAAGGCGTTTGTCTAACGCCGCGGGCTAGGTTTGTCAACGAGAAGATTGCGTCGACTTGATGTTCTGCTGTCGTCGAAAAGGATACAACGTGACCTCTACCGCAATGCGCTAGCCTACCACGTCAGGCTATACAAAGACAGGAAGAGAATGATCTTCAACACCTTCCTGATTTGGATCTGGATAGCTGGCGAAAGCGTGTAAATATGCTACCACCGTGCGGTAACTCTACCATCGGCGGTAACTTAAAGAAACAGCTAAGTGTTCCTCTCTTTTCTAAATATGTGGCTGTCGAAACCTAAAAGAAGAAGTCGACTGTTTCGCCGTTTTTGGACTAAGGAGCCATCACCGGAAGAGAATAACACCTTCCATCAAGCTATAACGAAGAAGGTTAACGAAGTGCGGAATAAGAACGAGAATCTGAGCACCAACGAGCACATCCTACATGAAGATCAAAAGTGTTGTTCGCTCACCGCATAAAGAGACATACATTGAGGGAGCACAACTTCACATCTCTTCTAGTTTTCTCTTTTATTGTTTTATTATTTTGGTGTGTGAAATCGTCTGGTGTGGACATCGGAATTCGGTTTGATATCCGTGGAAATCGACCGAGGAGGTCGTCATAATCCGGGGAGGATTCCATAGGAAGTCATCATAAGAGGGCGTCAAGATCTGGGAGATCCAGCGGGCTCCAAGACTCTTCCTGGGAGGAAGGTGAGGAGCGGCTCGAAGACTTTTTCGGGGAGGAAAGGAAGAGAGCCAACCGGTCCTTGGATTAGTCTCGGTATAGAAAACCCAAGGTTTTAATATTCATCGCCTCTGATCTCTGGCATTATGGAGATCTAAGTATATTTGTATAAACAATGTTATATTATTCAATGTTATCAAGTTCATGTATTTTATTATATAAATTGTTGTGATTTCTGGTGAAACATTGGTTGGAGCATTGCAAATCCCGAAACATTATCCTGTAGTTATTGTGATGTTTCTAGAGCTAACGCCATGAGGTAGGGTTACCACCCAACGCTATCTCCAGTGCGCGCATTCCTGCCATTAATTATTTAAATCTCCAATAGTTGATTGAAATCCTTATTCACCCCCCCCCCCCCCCCCCCACTAAGAGCCCAAGTTGATTCAACAAGTGGTATCAGAGCTAGGTTATTCCAAAATGGTCTTACAACCGGGAATAATGGCACCTCTTGATCTCGCATCTACGAGTGGGGATGAAACTATTTATATTACAAGTACAGTAGCACCACCCTAGTTTATAGGTGCGAACTATTTAGGGTGGAAAGCTTTAGTGAAAAGATTCCTTATATCTCAAGATATAAGTGTTGGAATATAACAACTATAAAACCACCAAGCACACTAAATAGGGATGAATGTTATAGTAATGCCAAAGTCATGAACAGTTTGTTCTGTGGCCTTGGTCAAGAAATTTTCAAATTAATTTATACTCTACCTACTACATATGGTATTTAAAAATTTATTGAAAATGCTTACAGTCTACATCCTACAGATATTGAAGTCGAGCATTTTCTTGTGTATCCAAGCAAAGTACCAGATGAAGAAATTTGCTTGGAGGAAGACTGTGATAACACATCAAGCCGAAGGGAAGATGTGCAGTTAGTGTTGGATGAAGAAGTTAAGGGAACATTATGTTCAACTCTCGCCTCTTCTGAAACAAATGTAAGTAATACTTCCCTCCCCATCTACATCATCTACATCTACATTACGTGTGCTAGAGTCTGCTAAACGTAGAATTAAGAAATTAACTCATATTAATTCAAATCTTCATTTAGAAAACAAAAAAAGTTAAAAGCACTACTTAGTATAGAATCTAAATCTGATGTGTCTCGCTCTCTAATGAGCACTTTAGTGGAAAATGCCAGGCCTTGTAATAATTTAAATGAAAATACAAGGCATTTGAAAAAGAGCTTGTCATGTCGAAAGGAAATAATAAAAAAACTTTGTCTAATACTTTTATCATTAAAATTTAATTGTGCTAAGTGTGAAAATTACAAAAATAAAATTAAAGAAATGGATGAGACTTTTGAAGAATTCAGAAGTAAATGTCAAGCTCATATCGATTCAATGGTTTCCACACTTAAAAATAGCACAATAACATATAATAAAGCTAGATAAAATTTAAAATTTAAAAATAATGAATTGGAAACTAAGATTATCTTGCTCAAGGAAATCATAAAGAAAAACTCACAAAAAGAGAATCTACAAAAACACTTTAAATCCAAGAGTGAGATGAATACAAATTTCCATAACACAAATAAATTGAACAAATGAAGTAAGAAAAGCAAAATGCAAGTAGATGAAATTCCTAAAAAGAATAATTTTTTCGTTTACAAAATAGAACCACTCCATCGAAAAAAATAATTGAAATCAAATTTTCTAAGAATCAATTCCAAAATAAACATGGACATTTGAACAATAATAACAAAATTCAATCAAAGTATGGATGGAGACCAATAATTAAAAATGATAAGGTGACTCCACCTAAGTGGGTTCATTCATCATCTTCTCCCCAAAAGCCAACATGTCAAGTTTGGGCACTCAAGGGAACCACCATTCTTGGTCCCCTTTGGATACCTAAAACAATTATTTGATAGTATCCTCAATTTCCATGAAGTAGAGACAAAAGAATGATTACATTAGTCTACTTCACGATATGCTTACAAGATCTCTCTCTTTATTTTCTTGTTTCCACTCTATTTTTTCTTGCAAACTCGCTTTTGGTCACCCAACTTATATTACAAGATGGTTAATAAATATAAGAACAAATTTCTGAATTAAATTAATGTACCCAAAACTAGATAAAAATCATCTCTTCACAAGCGAACAAAATATTTTCAATTAATCTTAAAATAAAGTATAAAGATTAGTTATCAAGAGTGTTAATTAAAATCAGAATTAACTAGTCACAAATATTTGAAAACTATAACATAAATAAAAGCATGTTGTCATCACAAAACAATTCATAACGGATAAAATACAAACATGAAATACATAATCAAACACAAGTGTCCAACCTGTCTTATTACAATACAAAAGCAAATAAAAAGTCTAGTTCTGACTGCCCTCTGAGGAAGTCAGTGAAATATTTAACTTCCTTATCATCTTCGTCAGGATCTTCTTTAATCCTCCAACAGCCTTCTTCGTATCTTTTATCTCCCATCCTTATTCCTCGATCATTTCATACATATCTCAACGGGGCTCTCAGAGTGAACTTCCACAACGAAGAGGAGGACGTGAAGTGGAAGGACGTGTGCTAGGTGCTGATGAGATCTCCTTTACTATATATGTTTGAGGATGACTATCGTTTGGAAATGTTGTCCAATCGATGGTCGGATACTTGTGAACCCAAAGGCAGTGTGTTCAGTCGTTGGCGCTCGAGATCACTCAGTCGAAAAGTATATCTCATAATAGACAATATCAAATCTGATACACTAAAAGACATACCGAGCAAGATATAATAAGTTACCTTTGAAAGCTGGGCGGTAATCTTCTTCGTGTCCCCTGATTTGTGCATAAGAGAATGGCACATGATGTCTTGGATGATGCGAGCATCTGGAGTGAGAGAAGTCATGGACGTGATAAGGTCTCGGTGATTCTCCTTACCATGGAGGACTTGATTTACCAAGGTCATATCTCGGAAAGTCGGAAAGGACTCCACGATGTCGAGTCGGGTGTGGCTTGGCGTCAAGCTGTACATCCTCTCCAAGTCCTCATGCTCGATGGTCACGATCAGTGAACCAATGCAGGATTGCACCCCTCCATTGAGTGAGGTGAGAGATGGAACCCAGAGGTTGTTGTAGAACTCTCGGACCAGCACCGATGAGAATGCATCTTCTGACATAATAACTGGGAGGATTTCTGCATTGGCCAGATATGTGTAGATGTGGGGATATCGATCCACATCGATCTCCACAGCCATGGCCACACTCACAGTGGCATTCTCCACCGCAGGGTTGGAGTGGGTTGCAGAATGGTGTCTCTTTGAGAAACTGCGCCGAGGGTGTGAGCTGGAAGATGCCATGACCTGGTAAGAAAGAAGAGGAAAAATCATTAGTACAAAGTGGTCCTAAAGTTACCTCCGCGCGGTAACGTTGTTACCGCCGCGCAGTAGTCAAACGGTCGTGAACTCGTCTTCTTCCTCCGGGTCCATCTCAAAAACTCCAGATCCATCCATAAAATATGATAAATCCGTGTGGTAGGGCCAGTCCATAACCTAGGTGAAAATCTACCATGAATCTATGAATATATTTGAAAACCCCTTAATACAATTTCTGAGAAACCTCAAATCCATAACCTATTTATCTAGATCTAATTGTAATTCGAAAATCCTCCATGAAATCAACCAAAAACTTCAAATCTAAAACTAAAAGGGGAAGAAAAAGGGGTTTTACCTTGGAAGAGGGATAACCCCAGGCGGAAACTGCCTGTGCGAAAGATAAATTGTAAGAGGAGATGTGGGGGATCGGTCTTAGTCAAAAGGGCTTTAAAGGATGCTACCGCGGCGCGGTACCTTTACCGCCGGCAGTAGCTTATCTCTACGAATTATTTTTCTCTATTACTGAGTACTCTAGAATGCCTGGAAATATTTCTTGTGTTTTGGTTTTTATATCTCTTTGGTCTTCAGTCCATTAGTGTAATGCCCCCAAATTTCCAATAATTTAATTAAATAGTAATTTTGGCGTAATAATGACGTTGGGGCGTTACGATAGCGTGTAGTTAACGGTGCTTGCCCTAGTGAAGAGTTTTCCGAGAGAAGGAAATTTATAATAATTAATTTGAATGAATTTGTCGAATTTTGTGTCATAAATTGCGTAAATTAAATTATAGCTCGTAACTGGCTCGTCGAACTTTAATTTTGAATTCATCATTGTGTTGATGCAAAAATTGCACCTCCACAACTTATACTAAAACTCGGGGGAAAAACTTGGGACCCTTGGTTACTAAGGGTTTAAGTATGTCAGATGGGGAATGATGGAGAGATCCTGGTCACGAGATGGCACTACTTGAAAGAGTTAAAGACTAGAGATTATAGGAGGCTCGAAGCAGACCGGGCAAAAGGGAAAAGAGCAAGCTGAAAACAAGACCGCTTGTTTCTGCAATTAGCTCCATACTCAATCCAAAAGTCCTTTTTAGGGGAGCCCTGCCCCCCTATTTATAGGCACGAAGGCTGCCAAAACGGGTAGCTCCTAAAGTTATGGGCTTCCCAGGATTTTAGATAACTAAACTGAGGTGAGAAATTACCTAACTTGCTGTGGTCAGAAGGAGATAAGAGGTTCAGACCGTGAGATCTCGATGGGATGGCCGGTAACCAAACTTGTCAACCCACTGCCTTATGTGAGATGGTTGAACTAGACGGTCTCAGATGCGAGACCGCGCGAACTCCCTTGAAAAACTTATATTGCGATCGTCCGGGCAAACATAATCCCCGCACATTTCCAAGTTTCGAGGTGCTTCGGAAATGTTACTCTCAGACCGCGGAGATCGCAAAAGCCTCAAATAGTTTAATATTTCTTCTCGGGCTATAAATAGACTTGGGGTCTTCCATTCACATCTATATTTGTCTTTCTGAGATTAATTTTCCCTCTGAGCGGTCTTCATTCTGAGTTCGCAGCAGCTGTATTGATAATGGGTTTGCTAAAGAATGTGATGGCTGAGAAAGGAGTTATCCCTGATGCTTTTTCAAGAAAACTGTTACCCAAAAAAGATAAAACGGTTAAATTACCTATGAATACATCCATAACTGAACCTTTACGGGCAGCAACCAAGGATATCATTGTAGGCGGCATGTCAGAGCGGACTCCTCCATTATCATCTTCAAGATTTGTGGATATCACGGACACGCCTTTGAGATCCAACGAGTTTAATCGAACTAAAGTTCTGACAAATGATTCCCCGAAGAAAACTGAGGCTTCAATCCAGGCAGCTGGGGCGACCCTTGATGAAATCTCGGTCGGTCTCAAAAAGTAGGTATCTTTAGCTATCAAACTGAGATAGCAAATAAAAGACCAAGATTTTGCGAAAAAGAAGCCTCCTACCGAGACTCTCGCGGTCAAGCCTATCAGTGTTCGATTTCCTGTCGAACCTCTTGAGATCGCTCCTCTACAGGTAGCCGTGATATCAAGGCTTCTTTTTAACGTTCTTTGCTGATATTTCCTTTTTCTTTTTTATCGGTCTCTTGACCCTTTTGAGATTGCGGTCTCTCTGTCTCTGCTTGATTCTGGGAACATTACTCCAGCAGCTCCTATTATAGTTAAGACCGAGAGCCAACTGGATCGGGTTGTTCTAGAGAGGCGGAGGATGGAGCAGATAGATAATCAATCTAGGGCTTCTCTTGATGCTGAGATACATCGACAAAGGGAAGTCGGGAAGAAGAAGAGAGAGGAAGAAGAGGAGAAGAAAAAGGAATCTGAGGGGGGAAAAGGAGGTGATCCTAAAGAGGAGCTGGCTGCTTCCGGCAAGGAGAACGCGGGACTTGGGAACGAGACCGCCTTAGCTGAAGATGAGGTCGCGCAAGATAATGATCAGGTCGCAGAGTTGGAAGATGGAAAGAGTGCAGAATTATAAGAAAAAGGAAGGGAAGAGGAGAACGAGCTAAGAAAGACTGGGGAGAAGAGAAAAGAAAAGAAAAGAAGGAGAATTTTCGAAAAAGGGTTAGAAGAAGGAAAGAAGTGGAAAAGGAGAAAGATCCTTAATAGGGCTACTGCGATCTTAACTGAGGTCAAAGCAGTCCCAGGTACTGCCCAGGAGAGGAATGAAGAAGGAGAAATAATAGATAGCGAAAAAAAAATCACGAAGGAGAAGAAGAAGACCAGGAGAGGAAGAATGGGGAAGAAGAAAGTACTGACTTGGCGAGAAAAGCTGCTGATCGCACGGTTGCAATTGCTGCGATCCGATCTTGTAAGCTTTCCCTGATAGCTCCCCCTGATATCTCCCTTCCTATCTATATTATACCTCAATCTCTGGTTCGTCAACGCGGGATTATTCTTATTGAGATCGACGACATTCTCCTTAGCTTCAAAGAGTTGAAAAGACGAAGAAAAGAAGGAGAAAAACCACAGAAAAAATATTTAGAAAGGATTAACCATGAGCGTCGAAGACCTCCAGATCGCCTGATTATGGCCGCTGATCTTATGGTTCCTAAAACCGCTCGGGATCACTTCTCTGATTGCTCTATTTCCACTTTCCCAAGTATGGACGTTATATTTATTTCCCTCATTTCATGATCTTCGTTGATCGATTTATTTTTTCTGATTGCAGGAGAAGATGAGGAGGCTCAGAGGTTGCTGGATGAGACTGGATTGGTCTCCCCTCAGATCAATCAGCCTCCACCTCCTGTACTCGCGTCCCCGCTTATGTAGGTGGCTCACATTTTCCAAACCCATGAGAGGGAGCTTGAGAGGAGATTGCTGGAGAAAGACGAGGCACTGCTGGCGGTCGTATTACAGAAAGAGGATGATGTTAAAGAGGTCCGCGCGATCACGACTCAATGTGATCAAAAACTGATCGATCAACGGAGGTCACTCGAACATCGAGAAAGAGACGGCTGGAAAAAACTTGAAGAATAAATGGTCGATCTTCGCAAGAGGTTCCGCGAGGCAAAAGAAGAGGCAACTTTCTTCAAAGGTAAGGCAGATGCCTTGCATACAACCTTTTCCCAACTGAGGTCGGGACTTCCTGCTCCCTTGATTACAGGGACATCAACTGTTCCTCTTGAAGATCGCGTGGACCAGGAAGAACTCATCAACTAGGATGAGTTGAAGCGGGATGTGGGCGATCTTCAACGATATGCCGCTGATGCTAACACTAGCATCTGTATGACGCTTACTGCAGTCAATAAACTTCAAAATAGGTTTGCTTATCTTGGGAAAAAGAAAGATCATTTGAAATGACTCATAATAATTTTTGTGTATTCTGATACAACGATCATCAGTTCTTTAATAACTGAAGATTATCTTTTGGAGACTTTGAGATCCGTTATTGTAATATGCATATATTTTATAATCCATTTTATCCCTTAGATGTTTTATTATCAGATCGCTCGATCTGATCTTTATATTATGCTTGATACTTGCTGCGATCTCTGGTCTTAGATTCTTATTTGTGTTCGCTCTTTGTGTTCTATTTTGATTTTATTAGAATCGTGCGATCTGAGGCCGCGATCTTTTAGTTCATAATTTTGTAATGATTATATCTTGATTGCTTCTTGAACTATAAATACCCGGTCGGTGGACTCATTTAATATGCTTCCATAGAATTCTTCATTCAAGCAGTCTGGAAATTCTTGAGCCATGGATTTCGCGCGAGCTAGTGCCTGCAAGGTTTTTATTGAATTCGAGCAGCGGCCTTGCCGTCTTTCTCAAGCTGAGTTTCATGAGTTTTTGAAGGAGAATCCCATGAGATCGCAGATAATGATTCGTCTGCCCCCGCAGGTGAACGCCTTAATCACTGTGGGGAAGACGAGATCGCTATTCCGACCGACCACTTCAACCACGGCTTTTACCTTCCCTTGTCATGGGAGATAATGAAGGTATTTAAGTTTTTTGGTCTGGTTCCCGGACAACTTCCACCCAATTCTATTGCGCTGATCTTCACTTATATCTGCAACTTGAGGTCGGTCAAAGTGACATTTACCCTAGATCTGTTTAGATCTCTTTTCACATTGAAGATGCTAAAGGAAGATTCGAGGAGAGAAGATTTTAAGGGTCTCTTGTATTTTACCTGTAGCGGTTTGAAGGTTGTGAACTTACCTAATAAGGTTTCCAACTGGGCGGAGAGATTCTTGATCTTTCAGGGAAGGTTGGGCGGTCTCCGGACTCATCCCAAGTTTCAAGATGAATCGATCTTCCAAAACCCAAAGTCCTTCTCTGGGGTTGAAGATAAGATCAAGGAGATGCTCAGAGACCGCAAAGCTGATCTTGAACATTACATAGTACTTTGGGCGTAAGTTTCTTCCATCAAACGAAAACATAGTGAGCTCTTGCGACCTCAATATTTAGACCGCTTCTTAACCGATCTTTTATTCATACGACATGGTTTTTTCCCTACAATGATCTTACAGGTCCCTCTTACCTTACCTTATGCTCCGGATGGTGAGCTTACTCAGAGGGAGAAAAGGCTAAAGAGAGATCAAGAGCGGTATCATACTCGGACCGTTGGATCTTCGAGCTATTCTGATAAATCCTTTGATTTATACAGATATAGGCGCTCCATGACTGATGTTATGGGGAGACCGCTGATGAAGTGGGACGAAAAAGGTAAATGCGTGGGAGTTTCAATGTGTCTCCCAAACTGGGGTGGCGATCTATCCCGCCATGCTGGCATAGTGTCGGCTGCTTTATACGGCGAAGAGAATTTTAAAGAAGTCTATAGCTGGGAAGACAATCTTATCCACGATATGTGTTCGCAAACCGGCCTCAGACATGAGGTCTTTTTCCATCACATGGGGAGGTTGTTGCGTAGATATATTTAGGAGAACAAGCTCATTAAGGCCGAGCTAGAGGTACCTAGATCGCTCGGTCTTCCATTACTTTTTCCCTTCTTTTCTTCTTGATCTAACCTGTAACTTCATTTGCAGAAAACAAGGGATAAAGTGTATGATGAACATAATCCAGCTTATCGGAAGGTGATGCTAAAAGAAATAAGTGAAGCGATTGAGATGACTATCTTCAATTTGTGAGACAGCGGCATCCTGATTCCATAAGATGTCAACTTCTCAACAATGTTTCCTGAGGCCGCTGCCCATCTAGTGGAAAGTGAAGAGGAAGGTGAGGAAGGAGAGGATTTTGATAAAAACAAGGATGTAGAGGGTGAAGAGGGAGATGGAGACAAAAATAATTTTGAAGTAGATGATGAAGGGGAGAAAGAGGTGAGGTCGGACGATCTCGAAGGAGACCGAACGACCTTGTGTGACGAATTGGATAATTTTCTCAATATGGATTTTGAAATGCCGATAGATGGTGGTCGAGGCGAGCCAAGTGGAAGTCAGTTTGATCCGGATGAGGAGCTGAGTTTGGCTGTAAAGTCTAACGTTGGCTCTTTTGATGGATCCTCCAGCTCAGATGAATCTAGTGCAGATTCCAGTTCTTCTGAAGATGAAGGGGCTCCCAAGAAGAAGAAGAAGGAGAAGAATACATAGGAGGATATTTTTCCTTTCTTTTGATGTATTCATCTTTGAGAAAACGGTCAAATTTTTAGATCGCCTTACCTGTAATGACATCTTAAATGAATACTGAAATGAGAAAGTAACTTTTGCATGCCTTTGCTGTTCGCCGCACCTGGTTTTATACTTGTTTGATTTTATACTTCTTATCATATGATTTACGAGATGAATACTGAAATGAGAAAGTAACTTTTGCATACCATTGCTGTTCGCCGCACCTGGTTTTATACTTATTTGATTTTATACTTCTTATCATATAATTTACGCAATCTCATAAATTATTTCCTCAACGACTGCTTCGAACTGAAAATCAGATCGAACGATCTTTAAGATTAACTTTTCCATTCAATTTACTCACATCACGAGCACTAATTTTTCTTGTATCCAGGCGTCCTGAATCTTGCTCTAAGGCCAGTCAATCGTATATTCTCGGTGAGGAGTGTTGAATACGGAAAATGATAAAACATCCTCTAGTTTGCGGATCGATCCTGCTGAGACACTCTGCCGATGAATTCATTTTAGAGCGAAATGTTAATGGTTAGAAAACCTTCAGACCGCTCCTACTGTATTATGAACATGTATAATTCCATAAAACCTGGGTATTGGCGACCTCGATAATTTTTAGAATCTCTTCTGGATTTAAAACCCAGTGAGCATGAGACTGTTTTATCAAAAAGACTTAGAAAAACTTTTTATAATGTCAAATGCTCCAGGAACAGCAATCTCAGACCGGAGACCGCATATTTTATATGCCGAGATCTCAACTTCAAGGCCGCCCTTTGGTATTTCAGAAACTCTTGAGATCGCTCGACCTCAGAGAAGTAAAGAAAATATTGCGCAGCCTGAGATGATCAACACTGATAGATACTTATTATTTACTTATCACCTCTGAGATACAATCTTGAAGGTCATGAGGATAAATGAGAAGAAGAAATGACCTTATGGTCATGCATGGAAGGACAGAAGAGTGACCTAGGAACGGTCATTGGATGAGAAACAGACGAAATGAACCTTTCGGTCAGGGTTCAAAGGAGAGTCGACTATAGTGGTCAGAACTCTCAAGGAGATGGGCACCTCTCCTCCTCACTTAAGTGGCAATCTTAGCGTAATACTGCCCCTATCTCAGATAGAACTCATCTCAAGAAAGACTAGCCAAGTAGTGTTTGAGTGTAACAGGCTATGATGGCCTGATGCCACTATTTGTAGGCACGACATAGGTGGCATTCATCAAGACCTCCCTTGATGCAGTGGTGTGCTCACATATCATCCAAGATCCGGGATATCACATAGAACCCTCTCATATGAAATTGGTGAGCTACTACTATATGGAATAGAAATCTCCCCGCAATCCATGGTCAATGTAGGTGTTACACTCAGCATCAATTCATGGGGGTTCAGGTGTGATCCGGCGATATCTGCCTTGGTGCGACTTAAGTTTGCATCTTATTTCCACCTCTGGGTATCCTCACAAAACACATTGGAAATAGTGTCAGTAGTTGTATTGTATAAATGACAACATTAAAAAGGGAGCTCATCATTTGTATAGGTAGGAAAAAATAAAGACTTATCAAGAATAGAAGCGTTTCAAATCATCCCCACTCCAGGTGTGAGTGATTTCATTCCCATCGTAAGTGTTGAGTCGATAGGATCCATTTCTCAGCACTTCTCTTATGATATAGGGTCCTGCCAAATTTGGGTTTAGCTTTCCCACTGAGCTAGACCTAGCTGCTGTATTGACCTTTTTTAGGACCAAATCTCCGACGATGAATTCTTTAACCCTTATATTTTTATCGTAGTATCGTGCCATTCTCCTTTTCACTTCCTCCTGCCTTATTATAGCTTCATCCCTTAATTCTTCAATTAGATCAAGACTGCACTTTAGGTCTTCATCATTGCTTTCTATCCAGGTGTCTTCATTTTGTTTTGCCAACATGTCTCTAGGACTTCTCATCTCAAACTCAACTGGTATTAAAGCTTCTGATCCATGTGATAATTTGAAAGGAGATTCACCAGTTGCTCCTGTCGGGGTGGTCCTAAGGGTCCAAAGGACTGCCGGGAGCTGTTCTGCCCAATTGCCTCTGGTATTTTCTACCTTCTTCTTGAGGAGATTTAAGATACATTTATTTGCCGCTTCTACCAAGCCATTACTCCTTGGGTGATGGTCTGAAGCAAACCGAAGTTCAATTCCTACTTCATCACAGAAGTTGATCATTTCAGAATTATTGAACTGAGGTCCATTATCTGTTATTATAGCCATAGGAATCCCATGCCTACAGATTACTTCCCCCCAGACAAAATTCTTTACTATTTGAGTTGTTGTTTTTGCTAGAGCTTTTGCCTCAATTCATTTGCTAAAATAATCAATCATTACCAAGATAAAACGTCTTTGCCCACTTGCATTAGGAAAGGGTCCGAGAAGATCCATTCCCCATACTGCGAACGACTAGGGAGTCATGATAGACTTTAACTGTTGAGTTGGATGATGCTGAAGCGGAGCAAATTTTTGACATTGAATACATTTTTTGGCATAATCAGCTGCTTCTTTCCTCATCTTGGACCAAAAATACCCTTGCCTCAAAATTCTTTTTTCCAGTGTCCTCGCACCTGAATGGCTGCCACATTCTCCCGAATGTACTTCACGGAGAACAAACGTGATTTCCTCTTCTGTTATACACCTGGATAAAGGAGCTAAAAATGTTTTTCGATACAATATACCTGAGATCAGATAGTAATATGCCGCCTTTAGTCTGAACCTTTTCTTATCTTTGATGCTATCATGAAATACTCCTGATGAGAGATATAGGATAAATGGATCCATCCAGGAAGACTTATGGTCTATTTGCATCACTGAATTTTCCTCAATTGTCGGATGAAACAGATCTAAGGTAGTTCCTCCTGATAACAAACCAAATTTCGCCAACTAATCTGCATCTGAATTATCTGCTCTTTGGATGTGTTGAATAGTGAAACTCTTGAACTTCCAAACTTCTTTCTTTACTAACTTCTGCTACTTATTCAAGTCTGGTTCCCTGGTCACATAGACGTCGTTCACCTGAGATGCCATAACCAATGAGTCTGTTTTTACTTCAACATCTTCAATTCCCAATTCTTTGGCAAAATGAAGTCCTGCTAAAAGAGCCTCATGTTCTGCCTGATTGTTAGTGAATGTGAAATGAAACCTTAGAGCTTGATTTAATTTGACTCCATTTGGATTAATCAGAACAACTGCTGCACCTGAAGAACTTTTTCCTGAGGCTCCATCAACATAAATTGTCCAAGGCAGAGGCCTTCTGACATTACTTTCTGATTCACTTCCCGTTATATCAATTAAGAAGTTCGCTAACACCTGAGTTTTAATCGTTGTTCAGGGAGTATACGAGATGCTAAATTCACATAGTTTGATAGCCCACTTAGCCAATCTACCTGAATGCTCCAGCTTCTCTAACACACCTTTCAGAGGTAATTCTGTGATCACCTGAATGGAATGAGCCTGAAAATAAGGTCTATGGTTCCTGGCTGAGATAATAAGAGCTAAGGAAAGTTTTTCTAGTATTGGATATCTGGTCTCCACCTTCTTTAGAATCCTACTGACATAATAAACTGGAAATTATTTCTTCTTTTCTTCTCTAACCAAAACTGAACTAACCGCATCTGAGCCCACTCCTAAATATAAAAATAAGTCTTCTCCTTCATGGGGGGGGGGGGGGGGGGGGGGTCTGGAGAAGAGGAGTTGTAGTTAACTATTTTTTCAGCTGATCGAATGCTGAATCAGACTCCTTAGTCAATTCAAATTTTGAAGCCTTCCTAGGAGTCCTGAAAAAAGGTGCACTTTTATCTCCTGATCGAGATATAAATCGTCTCAATCCTGCCATTCGGCCCCCTAGCAGTTGAACTTCTTTTGGCGTCTTCGGAGATTTCATTTCAAGAATTGCTTTTATTTATTTGGATTGGGTCTAAGACCATCTGGGGTTAGAAGATGTCCTAAAAACTTTCCCTTGCTGGCTCCAAATATGCATTTCAACGGATTTAATCTCATATCGAATGCTCTAAGGGTTGAGAAGGTCTCTTCCAGATCTTTCAAGTGTGTGCCAAATTGTTTACTCTTGATGAGAAGATCGTCTACGTATACTTCAAGATTTCTGGTCTTTTACTTCTTGAATGCGAAATCCATCATCCGTTGATAGGTGGCACCTGCATTCTTTTAACCAAAAGGCATTACTTTATAGCAAAAACATCCATCATTTGTTATAAAAGAAGTGTGAGGAATATCTGGCTTATGCATTCTGATTTGATGATAGCCTGAGAACGCATCCAGAAAACTCATACACGAAAATCCGACTACCGAATCAACCAAAGAATCTATCCTGTGTAATGGATAACAATCCTTTGGACAAGCCTTATTAAGCTTTGTGAAGTCTACGCACATCCTCCACTTTCTTCTAGGCTTCTTTACCATCACTACATTTAAAACCCAATCAGGATATTGGACCTCTTGGATGAACCCAGCTTTGAGTAGCTTTTGAACTTCTTCTCTAATTGGTGCGGCTAAGGTAGGTGTTATCGCCCGTTTTTTCTGAATAATAGGCTTGAATGCTGGATCTATATTTAGATGATGGCAAGCTGCATCAGGGTTTACTACTGGCATATCATTTGCTGACCAAGCGAGCACATCCAGTTTTCTGAATAAACATGTTGTTAACACCCTTTTTTCATTTTCGGAGAGTTCTGCGTTAATTGAAAGTACTTTTTCCTCATCTCCCTTAATTGGAACGGCCTAGATATCTTGGGTTGGTTCTAAGTGAGTTCCCTCAGTTTCAATTTCAATTTCAGCATCCTGATCTTCTAAATCAGATTCTCTCATAGCTTCCATGTTTTGACCTGAGTACGTCGATTTCAAAAATAAGCGTGAGAGAACAGAAAAAGTGTCCTAGGAAAAGTGGCCGATAGTATTGTAGATAAATGCCCATAAAACAGTTTATGTAGAGAGATAAATATTGCTGAAAAAAGGAAATGAATGAAGAACAAATCTTATGGAAGCAAATTCAACTACAAACAGCAGCCTTGAAATGGCTTAGAGAAGTTTTACAGCTAAAAAATTAAAAGACATGTTAAAAGTTGAAAACGAGCTCTAAACCCAAATGCTAGAATTTTTTTATTCAGAACTCAAGGGGACCAGCACTTCACTTACAACCTCCAACTGAGAACCTATGTCGACAAAACTAACAGTCTTGACATAGCATTCCCGAGCAAGCCTAGGATCACTCCTAACCCTAAACTGCTTCCCTTGAGCGCAAAATTTGAGGGCGAGATGGAACGTTGAAACTACAGCCCTATAGTGGTTGAGGAGGGGTCTGCCAAAAATCACATAATAGCTGCTAGGAGCATCTACCACTACGTATTCGGCCTGCTTGATGATCCCACCCATCATTATAGTTAGAGAAACTTTCCCTTCGACCACTTTCATCTCCCCCGAGAAGCCATAGAGGGACCCTTCGGTAGAAAGCATTGGCTTCTCAGTCTTCAGGGCTTCAAAAGTCGGCTTGAGCAAAAGATTTACTGAGCTTCCGGTATCCACCAGGATCCTTTCGACTGTTAAATTATCTATCACAGCCTTGATGACAAGAGCATCATTAAAGGGATTCCCATGGGGTGGAAGATCTTCTTTGCTGAAGATAACCAGCTCCGGAATTGGGGCTGAGGTTGAGGCAGCAGTGACTTTATCTCTGAAGACACTGGCCATACTGGTCTTCTTAGAATATTCAAGTCCAGCACCTCCATGGATGCAAAAAAGCAATCCATTTGCCCCTTCGTTGTCCGCCTCAACGCACTCATAACCAATGTGGAGGCTGCCAAAGTGGCCAACATCCTCCACCTCCTGACACTCCTAACCGACCTCAGCGACGGTTTTCGCCTTCTTCGATTGATCTTCATCCTTCTTGTTGACCAAGTCCTGGAGCTTGCCTTCCATGAGGAGCTTCTCTATTAGGAACCTGAGTGCCCGACAGTTTTCAGTCTGATGTCCCCTTTCTTTATGGAATTCACAATAGAGGCTCAGATTTCTGAACTTGACATCTGATTTCATTGGAGCTGGCCTCTTAAAAAAGAGCTATTTTTCTATAATCTCTAAAATCTCTGAGATGGGTAGGGGAGATCTGCAAAACATTCTTGCGAGTTGTTAAAAGGTTGTCTAGGCTGGGTAGTTGGAAGAGGTAGGAGAGGGAGACAAGCTAATGGCTGAGTCTGAACAGGTTGCTGCCATTGGGTGAGCTGCTGATGGTTAGTGGCTGGGCGATGATGACGAAATTTCCTGCCTCTGGGAGCCTGAGGTTGATATTCTTGATGAGCCAGCCTTTGCTGACGTTGAGGTGTTGAAGATGAAGAGTTGCTGCCACCTTGATAGTCCATATTGGAGAGATATGAGGCATATTCTGGATTGCAAATCTCACCCTCTATAAACCTATTCACGATTGAAATTAACTCCTGGTAGGAACGAGGCTCCTTAGTAGTGACCTTCAACTTCAGAGGACCTTCTCGAAGGGCATTGATGAAGGAAACTTGGTGGAGGACGGGGCCAACGTCTCGAAGGCTCAAAATTTCCTCCTGGAAACGGGCGACGAAGTGAGTTGTAGTCTCACTTTCACCTTGCCTGATTATAAAAAAGGTCGCGGGGCCACTCTTCCATTTTTTTTGAGGTTGCGAATCTCAAAAGAAACTCTCTCCTCAGATCCGCGAAACATGTAATGGACCTTGCAAGGAGGCTAAAAAACCATTCCCTTGCATCGCCTCCGAGGGAGGTTACAAACAGCTTGCAACAAAGAGCCTCAGATAAGGTCCTCATTGATACTGCAATCGGATCATCCCTTCTAGAATAAACTGGAAGTCGGGGCTCTCTGAAACCCATGGGAACAGGCTCCCACCTAACTTGATCTACGAACGGGGAAGGCTCTTCCCAAAGATCGACAGGGAGAGGCGATGTGCCCTCCTGAAAGCTCAGAACTTGAGCAGGACTTCCCCGGGCAGCTGCCTGGTAGAAATCCTGTCGAGCGACGAACTCGACACCCTGAGACTGCAGAGACGCAGCAGGCTCGGGGTCTGCGTGGTTAGTAACCTGACCGCAAGCAGCCTGGATTGCTTCTGGTGTAGTGAACTCAACGACTCGAGGAGCTAGCCGCTGAGAAATCACTTCTAGAGCTTTTCCCATTGCTTCCATCTGCTGGGCGGTCTCACGCTGAGCTCGAGCAAACTTATGTCGGGTCTGCTCGAGTTCTCGCTCGAAGCGTGCTTCCAGATCTTCTGAGGAGAGATCCTGGTCACGAGACGGCACTACTTGAAAGAGTTAATGACTAGAGATTATAGGAGGCTCGAAGCAGACCGGGCAAAAGAGAAAAGAGCAAGCTGAAAACAAGACCACTTGATTCTGCAATTAGATCCAGACTTGATCCAAAAGTCCTTTTTAGGGGAGCCCTACCCCCCTATTTATATGCACGGAGGCTGCCCAAACGGGTAGCTCCTAAAGTTACAGGCTGCCCGGGATTTTACATAACTAAACTGAGGTGAGAAATTACCTGACTTGCTGTGGTCAGAAGGAGATAAGAAGTTCAGACCATGCAATCTCGATGGGATGGCTGGTAACCAAACTTGTCAACCCACTGCCTTATGTGAGATGGTTGAACTGGATGGTCTCGGATGCGAGACCGCGCGAACTCCCTTGAAAAACTTATATTGCGATCTTCCGGGCGAACACGTTGGTTTCGGAAGACCGGTATTTACCTTTGGTGCGATTTTCATTAAAATCTGAGTTAGTCTTGTCTAAATCATAAATTTAAGCCTAAAATTTTTATTAATTTATATTAAATAAAATTTTCTAAACCCTAGTATAAAATGTATTATCTTTTGTTAAAAACTAGGAGTTTTTTCTTTTCTTCTTCGTTTGCGCCGAATAGAGCGAGTCGCACATTTTAGAGGGGGGATCAGCGTTCTTTCGGGGACTTCGGGCGGCTGCTACGGGAATTCTATTGGACAAAATCTTCGACGGAGAGTAGATTTGGAAATCCCTTGCTGAGAGCTTCGCATGCGCGGTGAGTATTTTCAGTTTTGTCAAACTTTTGGTGTTGGGTGTTTGGCCCTAAACCTTGTTTTTCATCCTAATCTTTCAGAAATTGTTTGGGGAGTACTGTTTTGGCCGATCTTTGGCCGTGGAGTGCCCGAGAGGCCGGTTTCGATGAGGTTTGAGGCAAGTGGTGGACAATGCCCCCTTGCCATGCTCTTTCCCCCTTATCGTATTGTTTTATTTAGATAGTTTATGTGTTAAGGTTTTTAGTTAGTTTGAACAAAATTCGTTTAGTATTCTAGCAGAATTCGTCGAATAGGTTAGTTGAATTTGTCGAGTGCTCTAAGAATTCGTCGAGTGCTTTCGACGAATTCGTCGAGTGAATGGGAAGAAATTGTCTTGCTGAGTTAGCCTTCTAGTTAAGTTGAGATCGTCAATTAGTCTAAGGAAATTTGTCGAATAATTGTGACAAATTCATCGAGTAAAAATAAAAAATCGTTGAGTGTTCTCGAAATTCGTCGAGTGTATTCGTGTAATCCGTCGAGTGAGTTAAGATAGAAATTCGCTGAGTAGCAGACCGAAATTTGTCGAGTAGTCTAAGCGAATTCATCGAGTAGTTTCGATGAATTCGTCGAGTATTCATAGGATTCGTCGAGTAATTTCGGATAATTCGTCGAGTATTATTATGATTTGTCGAGTGCTTTCGACGAATCTGTTGTGAGGTTGTACTTGGAGTTCTCTTGGCCCTCCCTGTAGTGCCAGATTTAGTTAAGATGTTGTGAATTTCTAACACCCAGTTGGATGTTTTTGGATTGTTGGTTGTGTGGGCATAACCACCACCACCACAATGCATGTTCTTCTTCCTTAGACGTGTAGACTGTTGGTTGTGTCGGCGTATGCACCTCCACGGTCCTTTTGTCCCTTGGATATTTTGGTCAGATGGTTCGTTTTGGAAAGATAGCGACCGCCTCAGTACTGTTTTATGACTGGGATAAATATTTCACTTCTTGAGCTAATCCGCCGCTTATCTTTACTTTTAAATGTTGAAGTTTAATCTTGACTACACTTCGTGCAAGTCTTTCTCTGTCTGGAAACTAATGTTCTTTACTTATTTGTTGTCATTTCACATCTATCTCCTTTTCTGGTGGGTTGGTAACCCTTTTTGAACTTGTTAAGTTCTTTTTTACCTTTTTGTTGAATTGCCTTTGTGTTGATGCATTCTTTTCTTTTGAATGCCTCAGGTTTGGACCAGTAGCAGGTGATCAGAGCAAGCCCGGATCTTGCAGCCTTTGTAGCTGTTTTTCCATTCCCTCTTTTGAGAGGTAGTTGTTGATCTTTTTTCTGACTTTGGTTATTATTATGGGTTCGTGTCAGTTTGTTGACGCCCACAGTATGATCTTCTTTTTGTGCTAGACTATAATTGCCACTTATGCTACTACTGTTAAATTGTCATTGGTGCAAATACCCTCTAGGAAGGATTTTATTTGCTAGGTTGTATAGTAGATACTTTATATAAACAAAGTTGCATATTTGCTCATATATTACATCTTTTCAAACTAATATCACCATATTTTGTAACTCGTAAAAGTTCACTTCTACTTATACTAAACTTAGAAAATGCATATCATTTAAAATGTTGATTAAGTCTTCGTGCTCAAGTAGGATAAATTAAATCAAATGTTGTATTTTCCGCTGCGTACATCTATACTTTCATGTTGTGGATTAGTTGATCCACTAAGCCGAGGGACACAGTGTTTGGAAACCTCAAACATTAATTATTGTTTTAAAGGCAAAGTTTATGTCTTTTAATAAGAAATGTGTAAAGATAGAGTTGCCTGAGTGTCTGCAGTTGTCCCCTGCATGATGTGGCATCATGGCGCATGTTTTCTCTCACTGTGATGATATATTTATATATTGAGAAAATACGGGTTGTGACAGTTGTTATTAGAAGTAGGTTTATTCTTATTTGGTTCGTTAGACGGTTTAGTCGAATGGCCATACATTATAGAATCTTGTCTCATTGCATACACACACCAAAGTGTCATATGTACGTCTTGGCTGAAGCATGAACACTACACTCAAAAGAATGACAGAAGTATATGGGGCATATTATATAGTATGGGATGCATAATATGTGTTTGTATATGGATCCTCATATGCATGGAAATATGTGACTGTTATGTAGTATGGGATGCATAACATCAACCACATGGATGTCCATTAGATTTTTGCAGTTCATTACATTCGAAATTATGTAGTATGAGATGCATAATATTTCATGTGTACGCCGCTCATGACATGCATTAAGGCTTTTCTTAGAATGTATATCACTACATGTACATCATAACATCGCATAAGTACACGTGCTAAGCTAAAGATCAATATCATGATACTCGTACACCCATGATTTGAAATGAAGATTTGATCATTCATACATGCATATGGAATGCACAAGAGTCGAAGGATGACAGTATATCATCCTAGGTTAAATCATAGCATCATTCATATAAAATACTAGAGCAAGGTAGTAGCACGAGCAATTGTCTACACATATTTAGTTTGTCTTGAGTTATGTAATTTTAGCTTTTAGCTAAGTCTTGATAGGACGCTCGTTCGTATTCGTATGCGATGGCTCCGAAGCATCAATCGTTGAGGTCAGATCCCCAGTCTGAGGGTGAGTCTTCAGGTGCGCATAGTGAGATGATGATTAAGGAGCTGCATCAGAGCAATGAGACTTTGTCGAGGTAGATGGTCGCAATGCAAGCGTAGATACAGGCATTGTTGACTGCCACCTTAGGGAAGCAACCTGCGGTGGGTCAGACTATTCATATCCCTCCTGCTCCTCTAGTGCCTCCTGTTCTTTTGTCGTCTGGGATGAAATTCATCTCGCATTTTCAACGTTTAGGACCCCCGACCTATGATGGGAGGGATGATTTCATGGCATTGGATGACTGGATCATAGCTATTGAGGAAATGTTCTCATATTCTTGAATTTCAGCAGGCCAAAAGGGTACAGTCACTGCTTATAAGTTGAAGGGCCTCGTTAAAGGCTGGTGATCTGGGAAAAGGAATGTCTCACAAACAGTTGCTCGTGGGAAAGAATTAAGGGAATGTTGCTGAATAAATTCTTGTCATCGGTTGAGCAAGACAAGTTGATGAACAACTTTCTACATTTGAAGCAAAGGCAACTCACGGTTGGTGAGTATGTGATCGAGTTCAGTAAGTTGAGCAAGTTTACTCCGGAGTTGGTAGCCACAGAAGAAGGCAGAGTAAAGCGTTTTATGGGCGGTCTTCGTAGTGACATCCAGCAACTAGCCGACGCTTACCGATCCAAGAGTTATTCAGAAGAGGTTGAAACTGCCTTGAAGGTTGAGGCCATCGATAATGCCAAGAATCGTGGCGGGTTGTTGAAAAAGGAAAGGAGAAAGGCCGAAGACAGTGGAAGTCCTAGGGCATCAGGGCCAGCTACAAAGAAAGAAGGCAAGGAAGCATGTGGTTTTTGTGGACGTCCAGGCCACCCATTCGAGAAGCATTTAAAGAGGTTGGGTGCTCATAAGAAGCCCCAGGTGCTTGCGATTCAAAGCACACCCAAGAATGAGCTTACTTATGCCTTGTGTAAGCAGAAGGGGCACGATGTTGTCCATTGTTGGTCAAAGGATAAGACGTGTTTTCAGTGTGGACAGAAAGGGCATATAAAGTCTAAGTGCCCGCAGACCCAGCCTGCAATGCAACCAGTCCCACTTCAGCCCTTGCTGCTGCCGCAGCTGTAGCAACTAGAGTGGGGAAAAGTTCATTTAAATGTCGTAGCTAAGGAAGAAGCTCAGTGTTCCACCCATGTTATATCAGGTTAGATTCTGACATAGTTGTTACCTTGTGTTTGCGAATTTAATTCCGATCGTATTAGTTATGCACGCGATTTTATAGGCGAGTTTAAGGTAAAGAATCATTGGGCAGGCATTCTTTTCAAACGGTTGCCACATATTCTTTTGTGGCTAGGAAGTACGTAGACCGTCATCGTTAAACTGACGACCAAGTTGGCAATCTGCTTTGCGTTAAGTTTACATCTAGTGAATCAGTGGTATCGAATCAGAGCATCCAAAATTGTTCTATCCTTTTAGGAGGATTCCTAGCGTATGTCAATCTGAAGGTACTAGATTTGGAAGAGTTCGATGTGATTTTGGGTATGGATTGATTCTCCATGTATGATGTTGTCATCCAGTGCAAGGTTAAGCATTTGGATTTCTTGATGGGCAATGGACAACCCATGAGCATGTATGGTTTTTCGCGTCAGGACTTCCCAATCGTATATGTGGTATGTGCACAGAACCTTTTAGAATCAGGTAGTATTGCTTATCTTGTTTCTATTTTGGAAGTTGCTCGTGTTTCGCCGCGTGTTGAGAACATTTCCGTGGTGCTAGAATTCTTCGGTGTTTTTCCCGTTAGTCTTCCTGGTCTCCTTCCTGAGCGAGAGGTGGAGTTCATTATAGACCTTGAGCCTAGTACTCATCCTATTGCAAAAGCACCCTACCATATGGCTCTGCGTGAGTTGGAAGAACTGCAAACCTAGTTAGATGAATTGTCGCAGTGTGGTTTTATTAGACCCAGTTCTCCACCTTGGGGTGCTCCAGTCCTATTTGTAAAGAAATAGGATGGTTCGATGAGATTGTGCATAGATTATAGAGAGCTGAATAAGGTAACTATCAAGAATAGATATCCGCTGCCTAGGATTGACAATATGTTTGACCAGTTGTGGGGTAGTTCTATGTTCTCGAAGATTGACCTTCGTTCGAGCTAACATCAGTTGAGGATACGTGAGTCGTACATTCCACAAACTTCTTTTCATTCCCATTATGGGAATTTTGAATTCCTGGTGATGTCTTTTGGATTGACGAAGGCACCCTCTGCTTTTATGGTCATGATGAATATGGTATTCAAGGATTTTCTAGACCACTTTGTGGTTGTCTGACGTTCTGGTATATTCTAGGAGTGTTGAGGAGCATGATCTGCATTTACGCTTGGTGTTGTCGGCCTTGAGGGAGCATAAGTTGTATGCAAAGTTGAGTAAGTGTGAGTTTTGGCTTTCTCAAGTGTCTTTCCTGGGTCACATTGTGTGTAAGGATGGAATTTCTGTGGACCCGGCAAAGATAGTTGTTGTTCTGGATTGGAAGAGGCCTACAATGCCTAAGGAGATAAGGAGTTTCTTAGGATTGGTGGGTTACTATAGAAGATTTGTGCAAGGATTTTCATTGTTGCTAGCGCCTTTGACTATGCTTACGCAGAAAAGCACGACTTTTATTTGGAGCGATGATTGCGAGGAAGCTTTTCAGGAGTTGAAAAGGAGGTTGCGTTCCGCTCCTTTTTTAACGTTGCCTACCGAGGGAGTGGAGTATATTGTTTATGTAGATGCTTCGCATGTGGGACTCGGATGTGTCCTAATGCAAGAAGGAAAAGTGATCGCGTATGGATCAAGGCAACTGAAAGTTCATGAAAGGAATTACCTTACACAAGACTTGGAGTTCGCAACAGTCATTTATGCTTTAAAGCTGTGGAGACACCTTTTGTACGGAGTGTCATGCAAGATTTATACGGATTATAAGCGTTTGAAGCATGTTTTTACTCAGAAGGAGCTGAGTTTACGCCAGCATAGATGGATGGAGTATGTTGCAGACTATGAGATTGATATCCTTTATCATCCGGGTAAGACTATTGTGGTGGTCGATGCTTTGAGTAGAAAGACTGTGCATGTCATCAACCTTTTTGTGCAGTCCTTGGTGGAGGAGTTTTTGTTGATGGATATAGTTATTAGTGGTAGTGCCTTGCCGTCCAGCTTGGAAGCGCAAGTGTCTTCTTGGATTTCTCTAACGAGACTACATCAGAAGGAAGACTCTGATTTGCAGCACCTCCGGAATAGAACCGAAAAAGGGGAATTGTCAGATTTTTCAATTGATGATAAGGATGCCTTGAAGTATCAATGTAGGTATTGTATTCCCACGATTGTGGATATTTGAGCAAAGATTTATAGCAAAGCTCATGGATCGAGTGTTTCCTATCACCCGGGTTCCACAAAGATGTACAGGGATCTGAAACAGATTGTTTGGTGTTGTCGGCCTTGAAATGGGAAAGTATTTCTATGGATTTCATTATAGGATTACCGAGGTCCCCTGGAGGACATGATTCAGTGTGGGTGATTGTTGATTGATTGACTAAGTGTGCTCACTTTGTGCCATTTAAGATTGGCTATTATATGGAGAAAATAGCATAGCGTTATTTGGATGAGGTCATTAGATTGCATGGTGTGCCAGTGAGTATTGAGTTATATCGGGACTCTAGGTATATGTCTCATTTCTGGCGAAGCATGCAGGGAGCTTTGGGCACTGACCTTAGATTTTCTACTGCTTATCACCCTCAGACCAATGGTCAGACGGAAAGGGAAAATCAGACTTTGGAAGATATGATTATATACTATATACTGGACCATGGTGGAGCTGGAATAAGCACCTTGGACTCATGGAGTATGCCTATAATAACAGTTAGCAAGAGAGCTTGCAGATGGCTCCCTTTGAAGCTTTGTATGGGAGAAGTTGTCAGACTCCCCTATTTTGTGCTAAAGTTGGTGAGAAACTGTTGTTAGGTCCAGAATCTTTAGAAGAAATGGATATTGCCATGTCGCATATTCGTGAGAAGCTTCGCGATGCTCAATAGCGTTATGAGAAGTATGCTAATCAGACAAGGGTTGATCTGGAGTTCGCAGTTGGGGACATGGTTTTCTTGAAAGTTTCTCATATGCGAGGTGTTAAGAGATTTGGAAGGAACCACAATCTGGATCCCCGGTATGTGGGACCTTTCTAGATTGTTGAGCGCATCGGAGTGTCATCTTATTGGCTGAGTTTGCCCACCACTTTCCCTGGTGTTCACGATTTGTTTCACGCGAGTCAGTTGCGGAAGTATGTGGCTAGTGATCATCATGTCCTTGACTCGGTGCCCCAGTTGCATCCCAACCTTTCCTATATTGAAGAGCTTGTTTGTATTCTGGAAACACGGGACAAAGTGTTGCGAAAGAAGACGATCTTTATGGTTAAAGTTCTTTGGTAAAATCAGGACGTCAGAGGTGCGATTTGGGAGTTAAAGTCTTCCATGAAGGAATCTCACCCGCATCTTTTCTCCTAGTTTACTTCAGTATGTTCTTTCTATTCGATGAGATTTTATTTTGTTCTTTTACCTCTTAGTTTCAGATTGCGTTTTAAGTTTCGGGACAAAACTACTTTTTAGGTGGGTGACTGTAATGCCCCCGAATTTCCAATAATTTAATTAAATAGTAATTTTGGCGTAATAATGACGTGAGGGTGTTGCGTTAGTGCGTAGTTAACGGTGCTTGCCCTAGTGAAGATTTTTTGGAGAGAAGAAAATTAAAATTAATTAATTTGTCGAATTTTGTGTCATAAATTGCGTAAATTAAATTGTAGCTCGTAACTGGCTCGTCGAACTTTAATTTCAAATTCGTCTTTGGTTTCGGAAGACCGGTATTTACCTTCGGTGTGATTTTCGTAAAAATCCGAGTTAGTCTAGTCCAAATTGTAAATTTATGTCTAAAACTTTTATTAATTTATATTAAATAAAATTTTCTAAACCCTTGTATAAAAAGGATTTTTTTGTTAAAAAGTAGGAGTTATTATTTTCTTCTTCGTTTCTGCCGAATAGAGCGAGTCACACATTTTAGAGGGGGGATCGACGTTCTTCCGGGTGCTTCAGGCGGCTGCTGCGGGAATTCTATTGGACGAAATCTTCGACGGAAGTAGATTTGGAAAGCCCTTGCCGAGACCTTCGCGTGCGTGGTGAGTATTTTCAGTTTCGTGGACTTTTAGTGTTGGGGTGTTTGGCCCTAAACCTTGTTTTTTGTCCTAATCTTTCAGGAATTGTTTGTGGGAGTACTCTTTTGGCCGATCTTTAGACGTGGAGTGACCTAGAGGCCGGTTTCGATGAGGTTTGAGGCAAGTGGTAGACTAAACCCCCTTGTCATGCTCTTTCCCCCTTACCATATTATTTTATTTAGATAGTTTATACATTTAAGTTTTTAGTTATTTTGAACAAAATTCGTTTAGTATTCTAGTAGAATTCGTCGAATAGGTAAGTTGAATTCGTCGAGTACTCTAAGAATTCATCAAATGCTTTCGACGAATTCGTCGAGTGAATGGGAATAAATCGTCCAGCTGAGTTAGTTTTCTAGTTAAGTTGAGTTTATCGATTAGTCTAAGTGAATTCGTCGAATAATTGTGATTAATTCATCGAGTAATTATAAAATTCATTGAGTGTTCTCGAAATTCGTCGAGTGTATTCGTGTAATCCATCGAGTGAGTTAAGATAGAAATTAGCTGAGTAGCACACCAAAATCCGTCGAGTAGTATAAGCAAATTCTGTTGAAACATGGTTTTCCGGAACCCTTTGATTTGAGAATAACAAATCCTACTTGTATTTGATCTTGTTTGTCATTGTGTTTTTAGCGTGCAGGTTTGGACAAATATGACACTAGGATGCTACATTATTGGTTTGGACCTGCTCACAAACTAAAAAGGGGGATGTGGTCTAATGCCAGGCGTAAGGACTTAACGCTAGGCGTTGACCCTCGTTCCCATCTTGATGATTATGGAAAGGAGGGAAGCAGGCGTGATTGCACGAGCTCTTTAGGAATGATCTGACCTAACGCCAGTGTTAGTCTCAATGCCAGCATTAGGGTTTCCTAAAATGAATGTTTCCTAAAGTGTGGAATCTCCTTCCTGTTTTGAAGTTCTGAGCCATCAAAATAATTCAATACTAGGTCACCGCCAGGCGTTAGCCTCAACGACGGTGTTAGCATCCAGTCCTATAAATATGTGAATTTCTTCTTCTCCAACTACTGATTGAAGAGAACCCTATTCCAGCACTTCAGAAACCCTGTGAGGGCTGAAATTTCCAGACCACATCTCCCACTCAAATTTTTAAAGGAGGAATCAAAGAATCCTTGGATCAATACACTAACTCAATGCGAAGAAAGCAAGCTTGGACTTCAACGATCTTCAGCGATACTTCGTCGTCTCCTTCAGATTACCTCATAGGGAGTTTGTATATGTTTCTTTTATGTTTATCTTTATAATCGGTTCGTGAATTCGCCTCGTGTTGGCGACTAGGTCTGGGTAGGACTTAGGGAGGAATTCACCTCGTGTTGGTGACTAGGTCTAGGGAGTAGATCTAGGGGGTGCTCGAGGCCTTTTTGGGATAGAAAGGCTAGAGCGGCTTGAGGCCGTATCTGGGGAGAGATCGACTAAAGCCAACTGGTTATTAGTGAGAAGAGTCGGTATATAAAACGAAAGAGTATTTCATATTTCGCCTTCGATTTCTAGCGTCATAGAAATCTGATTTTGTAATCAATTTTATAAATGATAATCATGTCTTTTCTTGTTTACTAAAATTGACTTCATTTCTAATTTCTATCTCTTTCCTTTTAATTTAACTTGCTTCTAATAAAATATCTAAAGTTTTCTATAAAAGATTAAAGTTTTCTAAAACCCTTATTCACCCCCCTCTAGGGGCTCCTCAAGATCCAACAAAGTGGTATCAGAGCGAGGTTATTCTAATACGGTCTAACAACCGGGAATAATGGCGTCTCTTGATCATGATCTCGCTTCTACTAGTGGGGAAAATTTAAATATAAATGAAAAATTATTATCACCACCATTATTTGTGGGCAAAAATTATAAAGGGTGGAAAATATTAATGAAAAATTTTCTTAAAGCTTTAGATGAAGAAGTTAGGAATATTGCTATTGAAAAGCCACCTAGCGTACTAAATAGAAATGAAATTATTTTAAATGCAAAATCTATAAATAGTCTATTTTGTGCGTTAGATCAAAATATTTTCAAACTTATTTATAATTTACCTACCGCATATAAAATTTGAAATTTTCTTGCAAGAACTTACTCCTTCTGTAGGTATGGAACAAACGCAAGACTTGGAGAACATACAAGCTTGCACGGATGCTCAAGAAAGCTCCTCTCATGATGGATCAATGGAGTGCACATCAAGAGGAAGAGAAGAAGAAATATTATCTTTGGAAGAGGAGTGTCAACAAGATGTCAAAGAAACTATTTGTTCAAATCTTGCCTCTTCCGATAGCAATGTGAGGTAATCAAAGTCATCTCTTTTTGTGACAATTTCCATTTGCACATTACATATGCTACAATTTGTTAAACGTAAAATGAAGAAATTGAAAATTCCTTATAAGAAATTGCGTTCCAAAAATAAAAGGTTAAAAGCTAATGTTAATGTAAAATGAAAATTTGAATTACTTAGTTCTCAATCTTGCTCTCAAATTGAA
The DNA here is from genome assembly GCA_033032865.1 of Dactylorhiza incarnata. NCBI lineage: Eukaryota > Viridiplantae > Streptophyta > Magnoliopsida > Asparagales > Orchidaceae > Dactylorhiza > Dactylorhiza incarnata. Next base: position 2,689,160 of record JAWHQI010000300.1, on the reverse strand, counting down.
ATCTCAAAGCCTTGTTTTAATTGTAATAATATTAAAGAAAAATTCAAGGATTTTGAAAAAGAACTTTTAATTGCAAAAGAACATAATGAAAAACTGTCCTTAGAAAATTCATCTTTGAAAGATGATTGTGCTACGTGCCAAAGTTATAAAATTGAAATCAAGGAGATGAATGAAACATTTGAGGAATTTAGAAATAATTATCAAACTCATATTGACTATATTGTTTCCACTCTTAAGAAGAGCACAATCGCTTATAATAAAGCTAGACATATTCTCAAAATTAAGAATAATGAATTAGAAACTAAAATCAACTTGGTTAAGGAAATCATAAAGAAAAATGCTCAAAAAATACATTCACAATCTCAAGAAAAACTCAAAAGCAAGTTGAATATGAATTTTCTTAATTTGGCTAAGCCAAACAAAGGAAATGAAAAACATCAAAAGATTGTAAATGAAATTACAAAACACTATCATCATCATCATTTACAATATCAATCTTCTCCCAACATAAAACTAAATGCAAACTTATTTCCATTATATAATAAATTCAAAAGTCATTTTTATCCAAAAATTCAAGTAAATGACTATGAAAATTTGAAAAATAAAAATAATATTTTTCCAAGGTATGAATGGAGACCCATACTTAAGAATGACGCATTAATGTCAAATGAAAGGGTCCACTCATCCTTGTCTCCCCAAAAGCCAACTCGATGTATTTGGGTGCCCAAAGGAACCATCCCTCTTGGTCCACTTTGGATACCTAAATCTCGTATTCATTAGGTATCATCAAATGCATGAAGTATAATCTTTTTAAAATGGAATATACAAATTTCTACTTCATGATATGCTTTAATGCTTTTTTTGTTTTCTTGTTTTCCTATTTCTTTAGCTGTCATGTCATGGTCATCATATATATTATTGGAAATATGACTTTATCTATTAAAATTTAATAAACATATAAATCAAATTGATCAAAATTCAAAGTCATGTTTTATTTTGATGACCTATCTATCTTCCCTAATTCATTGCCTATAAATATCTTATATTATCCATATAAATCGAATTCCAAATTTGCTATGAGATCTTTATCTAGATTTATGAAATCATGAACTTCACTTTTTCTCTTTCGGAAATTTTGAGCCTATAAATTTTAAATTGTTTAGGTAGCAACCAATAACACTTAAATATATTGAGAAATGGAGATTTGGGATGTCACCCCATCATATCTCCTAGTACCGGTGCAAACCCCTCATAGGGTAGACCTCAGGAAGTCCAAGATCCACTCTAAATTGCTAAGTCCAACTAAAGTCTAGCAAAGATCAAATTGATTATAGACCCATATGTACTCTTGCAATGACCGAAAAAGAAAACTATCATTATATTGCACTTTCAGAAAAATAATATAGTCTTTTGGTAACTTTTCCTAAAAATAAAAATAATGAAAATAAAAAATGCGAGATTTCGACCCAAATTTCAAACGATCATAACTTTTGATCCGCTTGTCAGAATTTTGTGCACAATTGCTTTTCAGAACGTGGTCGAGAAGCTCTATGCAATGGCAAACCAACTTTGCTCATTTGAGTTCATTTTGATTCTCAAAATTGCCAAAATTCAACTCCATTTAGAAGTTATCTCAATTTTTTTCAGCAATTTTTGTGTCTATGGATTTTATGTCACAGGCTCCTGTGTCCCCTTCCAACAAATTATATGTCTGTAATATTTACATAACATTGCACCTTGTTATCATAACCTTTCATCTAGCATCATCACTTACTATAAGTAGAAATCAATTTCTATGGTAGTTATACCATGAGATGTTATGTTAAAGAAAAATAGAACAATGAATATTTGAAAGTCAAGAAAATTATATATATGTCTGTGAATATTCATAAATTCAAAGGGAAAATTTACAAAAACTTTTCAAAATAACCAAAAATAGTTTCTCACTATATTCATTTTTCACCTCACATTCTTTCTCTAAAATATTTTGAAAAAGGATGAATTTGAATTATTTTACATACCTCACCTACATAATTATGAATAATTAATTATGAGTACCTAAATTTCTATAAGATAATATTAATGATCATGCAAAATCAAAAGATCTTTTAAATTCAAACATTAAATATAGCTACAAAAGATCTTATTGCTTTCAACATATAGTTTGTGATCATGATTAGTATATGAATCTATTATGTTTTGCATGTATCTTATTTATATGTAGACCATAGAATAAACTCATATCCATTAGGAAAAATCAATTAGAATCATCTCTTTATCCTATGTCTAAAATTAAAATACTATTGTTGATTACATAGAACAGTAGATCAAACTCATCATTCTAGTATTATCAACTTATAAATATTATCACCCAGGCTAGTTATCTCTTATTGCCACAATGAATTAATTTTAAAAAGGGGTAGAAAAATTGAAAGATAAAATAACTATGTTTCCATAGGACAAAATGCTTAGGATGTTCGTGATCATTCACCCACATTATGTGTCTCACAATAGCGATGGTGTAGGATTGTATGCATTAGAAGACCTAACCTCTAAGTAATGTCTTGTCCTTAACCGGGGAGGGTTCTAGTGGGGCCTTGCGAGGCACTGGGGGGAAAGAGTGCTAGGTTGAACATTCTCTAGTGTGTGCATATGGGATTAAAACCCCAACCTATGGCATGTGTGCAGCTCCTCATGCACATCTGTCACTTAGCACGGGGCTATTGTGTAGCCATATAGTTAGGGTATTATAATCTAGGACATACCTATATCATATGTTTTGCATGCACTCTTTATGATTATACTCTTCATCCAGTCTTGTGTTGATTGAACATGCTTCTTTTATGTTTTGCATATTTTATCATTTTTGAGCTTTAATGATATTGTAAAACACAAATATTTGAAAACCAAATAAAAATATAAAAACCTTTTTTGAACAAATAAAACATGCTTAATGAGCCTTCTAATCATCTCAAAATTCTCTAAAATTTCTAAACTAAGAAGGTCTATGTACATACTCCCTATTCCAAAAAAATTCAAAAATCTCAAAAATAGTGTACTGTTTGGGCATTAAGAAGTTAACACCTGGCGTTAGCTTCTTTGGCCAAATTGTAATTCTGATTTTTCTACAAATATTATGGTATTTTTATCTTGCATTTTCTCTATTTGTTTTCTCAGATTTGGATTTGTTTGTTTTCTTCCAAAATACCAAAAAATTCAAATAATTCAAAATGATCAAAAATATATTATTTGTTATTTATTTTGCTTTAAATTTTTACAAAATTATGGTTTGACTATAAGACTTCACAAGAGCAAACTTCTTAGTCATTTTGTTTCAAATGATCAAAATTGATTTAGGCATACACTTAATGATTTTCTTCAATGTCTAATTTTAATTTCAAAATTCCTAAACATTGTTTTATCTTGTCATGCATTGACCTTAATCTGATTATGTGCAATGAAATAGTTTATAGAAAATTGTGTATGATTGCCTAGCATGCCTCTAAGTATGAGTAATGTTTTATGTTAATAAATGATTCATTCACTCACTATTTTGGTAATCTACATGGGCTCATAATCTTAGTCTTGCATGATTGTGTAGTGTAATAGTTTTAACATATTAAGATGTATGTCTAACTTACCTACACTGTCTTTCAAACAATAAATTTCTTGCACACATAGAAGTGTTATTTCAAAATTGTAAGGGTTTGCAACAACAAGTGAATTCAGAGACCTTTGGCCCATGCTTTTTTTTTAAATGAAATCAATTGCCAAAGATAACTCCACCAAGCACTACTCATCCTCCTGATAAGTCTTAAAGAGCATTGTGAGATTGAGCACCTTGGCAAGAATTGTAAAGTGTCTTGTGCAAACACATTCTTTTTATCACTTCTATTTGTACACCGGATCACTAAAAATAAAAAAATTATAAAAATGCTTATGTGATCCCCCAAGTAATACTTCGCTCCCTGATAAGTCTTAATGAGCATTGTGTGAGCGAAGCACCTTGGTAGTTGTACTCCTTTTATGTGCTTTGAAATTTTATTCTAAAATTGACTTGTGAAAGTAATTATAAGATTATAATCTTAATATTCTTGTTACTATTTCATTGCATATGTCATGTATTTTGATTATTTCACTTGTATACTTTTATCAAAACACCTTATGCACATATCATTGTTTTTGATAAAGCTTCTACTCATGAGAATTTGATCATAAAGCAAAATTACATAATTCTCTAAAAATTTAAGTAAAAGCACTAGATTGCAATGCATGATTTCTACAATGTTATCTTTACTTGTAATACGAATTGGTTACATTGTAGCTATTATCTTTTTGAATATGTTAAATCATGCTTGTCTATTAGTTATGAAAATTTTCAAAGTTAAATGCTCAAATGTGAAGAGTCTAGACATATTGTTGGAATGGTCAAACTATTACAAAAATGTTAATCTTAGTTATTTTGTTTTGTTTTTCCGCATTCCTAATTTGATCATGTGTATTTTACCATGCTTTCTCATGATTACTTCTAAGGTTTTTCTTCACTTGTGCTTGTCAAACTATATTGCATTTCTTCCATCAAGTTTCTTAAAAATTTCACTTTGAAAAGCAAGTGGTAGAATTTCTTTAGTAAAACAAAAAATGGAATGTTGTTCGTTCACGCTTAGCATATCTTTTCGGATGTACTACTCTCTCCCTCAGCTCGATCATGATTTACTTTATGTCTACACAAAACTCTTAATCCTCTCTTAGTTATGTCCCAACTTTTGTCTTCTCCATTCTAGTTTTGTTTCACTCCACCCTCTTTTGCTAATAACAAAAGGGGGAGAATAAAAGGATAAATGGTAATGATTAAAGTAGTAGGATTCTCTAGATTAAGGGGGAGCATGAATCTAGTCTATGAGAGCATACACTAAGGGGGAACACATACGTAGGTGGAGTATAATTTAACAATCTATAATTCTTATTATAGTCACAATATTGCTTAGTGTCATATATCCTTCTAAAAACACATCTCTCTTATATATAAATCTGATTTATCTCTATTTGATTTGTTATTATCAAAAGGGAGATATTGTTGGAACATGGATTTCCGCATCCCTTTGATTTGAGAATAAAAATCCTACTTGTATTTGATCTTCTTTGCCATTGTGTTCTTAGTATGCATGTTTGAACAGATATGACACTAGGATGCTGCATTATTGGTCTGGACCTGCTTACAAACTAAAAAGGGATCTGTGGTCTAATGTCAGGCGTTAGTACTTAACGCTAGGCGTTGACCCTTGTTCCCATCATGATGATTATGGCAAGGAGGGAAGCAGTCGTGATTGCAGGAGCTCTTTAGGAATGATCTGACCTAACGCCAACATTAGCCTCAACGTCAGTGTTAGGGTTGCTTAAAATGAATGTTTCCTAAAGTGCGGAATCTCCTTCCTATTTTGATGATCGGAGCCATCAAAAAAATTCTATACTGGGTCAACGCCAAGCGTTAGCCTCAATGCCGGCGTTAGCATCCAGTCCTATAAATAGGTGGATTTCATCTTCTCCAACTACTGATATAAGAGAGACCTATTCCAACACTTCAGAAACTCTGTGAGGGCCAAAATTTCTAGACCACTTCTCCCACTCAACTTTCTAAAGGAGGAATCAAAGGAGGCTAGATTCAACACGCTAACTCAACGTGAAGAACGCATGCTTGGACTTCAACAATCTTCATCGATTCTTCATTGTCTCCTTCAGATTACCTCATAGGGAGTTTTTATTTTTGTCTTTTATGTTTATCTTTTTAATCGGTTCGTGAATTCGCCTCATGTTGGCAACTAGGTATGGTAGGACTTAGGGAGAAATTCGCCTTGTGTTGGCGACTAGTTCTATGGAGTAGATCTAGGGGGTGCTAGAGGCCTTTCTGGGGATAGAAAGACTAAAGCGGCTTGAGGCCATATCTGGGGAGAGATCGGCTAAAGCCAACCGGTTCCTAGTGAGAAGAGTCAGTATATAAAACGAAAAGAGTATTTCATATTTCTCCTTCGATTTCTAGCGTCATAGAAATCATATTTTGTAATCAATTTTATAAATGATAATCATGTCTTTTCTTGTTTAATAAAATTTACTTCATTACTAATTTCTATCTATTTACTTTTGATTTAACTTACTTATAATAAAATATCTAAAGTTTTCTATAAAAGATTAAATTTTTCTAAAACCCTTATTCACCCCCCCCCCTCCCTCTAAGGGCGCCTTAAGATTCAACAAATTTGTCGAGTAGTTTCGACGAATTAGTCGAGTACTCATAGGATTCGTCGAGTCATTTTGGATAATTCGTCGAGTATTATTATGATTTGTCGAGTGCTTTCGACGAATCTGTTGTGAGGTTGTACTTGGAGTTCCCTTGGGTTTCCCTGTAGTGCCGGCTTTAGTTAAGATGTTATGAATTTTTAACACTGAGTTAGATGTTTTTGGATTGTTAGTTGTGTGGGCGTAACCACCACCCAGTGCATGTTCTTCTTCCTTGGACATGTAGACTGTTTGTTGTGTGGGTGTATCCACCTCCACAGTGCTTTTGTCCCTTGGATGTTTTAGTCTGATGATTCGTGTTGGAAAGATAGGCACCGCCTCAGTACCGTTTTATGACTATGATAAATATTTCACTTCTTGAGCAAATCTGTCGCTTATCTTTACTTTTAAATGATAAAGTTTAATCTTGACTACACTTCGTGCAAGTCTTTCCCTGTCTAGAAACTAATGTTCTTTACTTATTTGCTATCGTTTCGCAGCTGTCTCCTTTTCCGGTGGGTTGGTAACCCTTTTTGAACTTGTTAAGTTCTCCTTTTTTACCTTTTTGTTGAATTTCCTTTGTGCTGAGTCATTCTTTTCCTTTGAATTCCTCAGGTTTGGATCAGTAGCGGTTGATCAGAGCAAGCCCGGATCTTGCAGCCTTTGTATCTATTTTTCCTTTCCCTCTTCTGAGAGGTAGGTGTTGATCTTTTTTCTCAATTTGGTTATTATTATGAGTTCGTGTCAGTTTGTTGACGCCCACAGTATGATCTTCTTTTTGTGCTAGACTGTAATTGCCACTTATGCTACTATTGTTAAATTGTCGTTGGTGCAAATGCTCTCTAGAAAGGATTCTTTTTGCTAGGTTGCTTAGTAGATACTTTTATATAAACAAAGTTTAATATTTGCTCATACATTGCATCTTTTCAAACTAATATCACCTTATTTTGTAACTCATAAAAGTTCACTTTGACTTATACTAAACTTAAAAATGCACATCATTAAAATGTTGATTGAGTCTTCATGCTCAAGTAGGATAAATTAAATTAAATGTTATATTTTCCGCTGCGTACATCTATTCTTTCATGTTGTGGACTTGTTGATCCACTAAGCCGAGGGATACGGTGTTTGGAATCCTCAAACATTAATTATTGTTTTAAAGGCAAAGTTTATATCTTTTAATAAGAGATGTGTAAAAATAGAGCTGCCTGAGCATCTGCAGTTGTCCCCTGCATGACGTGGCATCATGACGTGTATTTTCTCTCACTCTGATGATATATTTATATATTGAGAAAATGCGGGTTGTGACAATTAGTACTTTCACATTTATTCTTGACTATAGATCCTTTAGTTATGTCTCACCATAGCGGAGGCCTAGGGTGTGTGCATTAGAGACACTAATATGTAAACCATGTCTTGTCCTAAACAAGTGAGAGTTCCAGTTGGGCCCTGCTAGGCACTGGGGGGGGGGGGAGAATGTTAGGTTAGATGGGATTTAGTGTATCATGTGGGACTAACGCCCCAACCTACGACATGTTTGCAGCTCCTCATGCCTATCTGTCACCTAGTACGAGGCTATGGTGTAGTATTATCTTTAGTGTCTTAATCTTGAACGACATTTAGAAGCTATAACCGTCAAAATCTAGACTTTTCTACCGAGAAATCATGGCTCTGTGAGTTACCATCGTGCATTATACATACCGCCGGCGGTAGATGCTTTTTCATGTATTACTTGATTTCTCTTCTGATTTTTCTTTATTTCTTTCTCCTATACGTCTGTTTGCCTTTAGTTTCTTTCCAGTTTTTTTAAATACCAAAAATCACATAAAAATTTGAAAACCTAACAATCACAAAAACATGTTTTTCTTTTGTTTTCTCTGTTTGAGTTTGTTGTTGTGTGTTTACTTTTTTGAAAAACTTAAAATAAAAAAACTGAAGATGCTCATGCTAAAGGGGCATACATGACGTGAAATTAAAGCTCCATGATAACATACATTGTTTGATTTTTATCACTAATCATTGTATGCATTGTATTTCTTCGTTATGATATGTCCTACTTTAAAAGTAGGCTATTACTGAGTGCTAATAGAGTAGAAATATATGTTTAATATGCCTCTAAGTATGTGTGAGGATTTAGGCTAGACAATGATACTACACATCTACACATCCTTAGAGAATGCACTCAAGTAGAAATCCAAATGTATACTTGCTATAACTCGTGATTTTTGGACTAACATTGTAGGAATGACTTGATAAATCAATATCACGATACTCGTATTTGATATATAGAGCATAGAACTTTGGGATAAAATTATATTGATAAATGGGTTTTTTATACTAGTTAAAGTGTATCTATCTATGTGGGTAGATTTCATTTGATTCGGGAACCTTGTCTAAAAGAAAGAAAAATAAAATGAAAAAATTGATAGTGCTACAAAAAATGAAAATTATATAATATCAATCTTGTTGACATGGATTTCCCCCATGCACTACTCACTCATTCTGATAAGCCTTCATAAGTATTGTGAGGATGAGCACCTTGGTCAAAAAAATCATTACGATCTTGTGCAAACCTGGTAAATAAATTAGTGTCCTTAGTTCTATACTTGGTATTCGTGTAAGACTGACAAACATGACATAGTTTATCACTTCATGACTCCTCTGTTAGCATATAAAATTATTGTGATATAGCTTGTATTAATTTTAATTTAACTTGATGCTATTTCTATTGATGTTACACGTGCACTTGTCATTGTTTAGTGCTAACACATCCATGCATAAGAATTGGACTTGAACTGCATTATCTATCTCTTGCACGCTTGTACTTTTACACAATTGTCATTCATGACACATACGATGTTCCTTGAATTAGTTTTCAAATATCTTTTGACATTGTGTGCAAATTCAGGTGTATTTAGTCTCGTGTCATGTGATTGATTCATTTTAATTTATACCAAGTCTTTAAGAGCAAAACGATTTAATTTTAAAGTGGTATGTGTGGTTTCCCCGTGCATTTTGACCCATGTCCTTTTTCAATTCTTTGATCATATTTCAGTCAACCCTTATTCCTATCACGATTTACTTTCTATGTATGCATTATTCTTCAAATCTGATGCATCTCTCATATCATTATGTTAGTTTGATCTAGACCACCCCTTTTGCTAACATGAAAGAGGGAGAATAAAGAACATTCATGAGCTAGTCATGTGCTAGTCATCCAGGGAAGATCACTTATAGGGAGAGATACTCTTATAAAGTGCACATTGATAGAGGGAGAACGTATATAGGGGGAGACTTACTATAGTTGAGCAAGTTCACACTTTATACTTTATCTTGATATATAAACATGTTCATGTTTCATGATTATTACTGATTACACTATATCATGCTCTTAATGATTATTATTGATTATAACTCATGAATGGGATTTGATATTATCAAAAGGGGGAGTTTGTTGGAACATGTGTTTTGCATCTCTTTAGTTTGACAATATCAAATCTCATACTATATTTGATCATACATGTCTTGGGTATAGTGTGCAGGTTTACAGGTGTGAAGACGTCAAGAATTTCATATACTAGTACAACCGTCGGGCGCTAGTCCTACCGCCAGCGCTTAGCCATATCGACGTGACTTGCTATCAGCACAAAGGTAAATATCGATGGGAAGACTCATGTCGTCAAGATAATATCGTCGAGAAGACTACCGCCGTGCGCTAACCTACTATGAGAGCTAGCTATGTCGACAAGACTACCTTCGTCGACTTGAAGGATGTGTCAACTTGAGACCATGTCGTCGAGATGAAGATGTCGAGATGATATCGATGTAATTAATACCGCAAGTGCTAGCCTGCCGCTGCACGCTAGGTTTGTTGGCGAGAAGACTGCGTCAACTTGATGCTCTGCTATCGTCGAGAAGGATTTGACGTGACCTCTACCGCGATGTGCTAGCCTACCATGTCGCACTATCCAAAGACAGCAAGAGAATGTTCCCTAGCACCATCCTGATTTGGCGCTGGACAGCTGGAGAAAGCGCGTAAAGATGCTACGACCGCGCGGTAACTCTACCGCTGATGGTAACTTAAAGAAACAACTATAAAAGCGTTCATCTCTTTTCCAAATGTGTGGCTACCAAAACCTAAATGAAGAAGTCGTCTGTTTCGCCATTTCTGGACTAAGGAGCCATCACCGGAAGAGAAGAACGCCTTCCCTCAAGCTATAATGAAGAACTTCAATGGAGTGCAGAATAAGAACAAGAATCTGAGCACCAACGAGCGCATCCTACACGAAGATCAAAAGCGTTGTTCGCTCACCGCAAAAGGAGACATACGTTGAGATAGAACAACTTCTCATCTCTTCTAGTTTTCTCTTCTATTGTTTTATTATTTTGGTGTGTGAAATCATCCAGTGTAGACGTCTGAATCCAGTTTGGAATCCGTGGAAATTGATCGGGGAGGTTGTCGAAATTCGTGGAGGATTCCGTAGGAAATCATCCCAGGAGGGCATCTAGATCTGGAAGATCTAGCGGGCTCTAAGACTCTTCCTGTGAGGAAGGTGAGGAGCAGCTCGAAGACTTTTCTGCGAGGAAATAAGGAGAGCCAATCGGTCCTTGGATTAGGGTCGGTATAGAAAACCCAAGGTTTTAATATTCATCGCCTCCGATCTCCGACGTCATGGAGATCTAAGTGTATTTGTATAAACAATGTTATATTATTCAATGTTATCAAGTTCATGTATTTTATTATATAAATTTATGTGATTTTCTGGTGGAAAATTAGTTGGAGCATTGCAAATCCCGAAAGATTATCCTGCAGTAATTGTGCTATTTTCAGAGCTAACGCCACGCGGTAGGGTTACCGCCCAGCGCTAGCTCCAGTGTGCGCATTCCTACTATTAATTATTTAAATCTCCAATAGTTGATTGAAACCCTTATTCACCCCCTCCTCTAAGGGCGCCGGTAGATCCACCATGACCGTTAGTAAAAAGACTAAGCCAATTTTGTCCTCGCCTCCCCCCACGACTCCTAGGTACCCAGCGGGAGGATGAAGCGAAAGACATCAAGGGGTAAAATTAAGAGCAGGTGACATGAATTACATTAGCCGCATATATGAATAAGTGAGCAGTATGTACAATAACATAAGAAAATAACTAGGCAATAAATAAGTCCTTAACTTATATGAATGCCCATACAAACTTATAAGTTAAGGTTTCCGAAAATATAACTAATCATATACTAATTTATATGATAAGGATCTGCCAGTGCATATGCACATAGTATGTATGTATGTATGTATGTTATGTTATATTCATATAGTGCAACTCACTAACATGACTCTGCATGCACAAACATTTTGTTCCCGCTTTTCGGAGGTAGCAAGCCTCTCAGGTACTTCCTCCGTGGCTACGGAAACAGTGGATCGGGCGCTCCACTTCTAGGTGGGTATACACACTACCAAAACTAGACCTTGCATACACTGTTGTACACGTCCTAGGTGCACTTCTGTGAGCTCTTACGCAATCTTGCTAGAAACCCGCCAGTCTTTTATGGTCGGGTGTGGGTTACTAGGGATTGTCTTCCAGACCACAGTAAAGTAACCTACTGGCCCTCTAACTCACCATATCCCGCCAAAGTCAACGTACTACCATTGGTGTGACAACTAGACCAGTACCAAAAACATGCCACTAGTTTATGCACATGCAAGGTTTATCACACCACCCGAGCCTCCAGCTCGCAGGATCAACAATTCATGAACCATTTTGTCCCATACATTGGGACGAGATTTTCCTTTCTCAAATTCTCTTAATTAAAGTTAATCTTGATTGCTATTTAGTCGATCATAATGATTTAAGGTGAATCCTGGACTTCCCGAGTTCTACCCGGTGAAGGGCTCACACCTGTACTAGAAGGTATTCTGGGGTGACATCCTAGACCTTCCTTTCTCAGAATATTTACTTTTATTGGTAACATCCCATTGCCAAGGCTATTCTCATGGTTGCTCTAAAATTACATTAAGATGACTTAGAAATTTTTTGGCAACGCGAAGACCTATATGTGGTGCGTGGTGCAAACCCTTATGTTTATCTATATGTACAACCCTTATCATCAAATGCACCATGATCGTATTATCGTTCTAAATATCACCATAATTACCTAAGATGGAAAGACCCCAAATAATTTTAATTGTTCATTGTGTGACTTGATTCTAGTTTACTAATCACTATAGGACAGAAGTCCTCCAATAAGACTATAACTTATAAGGACTGATATTATGGATGCCCTATCTATGTGTTCCAAGTTTCATCCAATTTCTATGTGTTCTGGCTAGTCTAAATGTTACATCAAGTTTTTGTTATTCGCAGACCAGTACTAGAATTGAACTAGATTGATCTCTATGATGTGAGTTTCACTATAACATGGCCAAATGTCACAAATACATAAGTGTCACAAAGGACATTTTTGATAATTTACAGTGTGTATGACTTCCAAAAATCAAACTAAAATTTCCAGAGATATATTTCAACATAATGTACCATGTGACAGAAAATTGGATTTTTCTCAAGGCATTAGGTTATGTTTATTTCATTTATACAGTTTTCTTTCATAATCAAATATAATCAAATGGCCAGGCATATAAACTTCAAAAATCCCAACAAAATTTCCAGAGGTATAGGTTACTATAAATCATCATGTGACATAAAATCAGAATTATCCTAAGTCGTTTGGTCACTTACATTTGATTAATACACTTATTCGACATTAATATTATTAACAAAATAACTAGGATTTTTTATTCCAAAATCCTAATTTTTGTAGGAGTGATACCCTTCATCATAATTTGTGTATTTCCCAAACATCATGAAAATACCACAAGCCATTTGTGATAAATTCACAAAATACTAAAAGGTGTTATATGCACACCACCTCCCCTTACATTTCATCCATTTGTAGGTGGGATATATTATTCTACAGAGGTCTAAATGATCTCACATTTTTACATGCGATTTTTTATGGCCTAGCAAACATGTCAACCAAGAGTTGGGTCATTTTGAATTTACTTAACCACATTTATTTCAATAATATGAAAAATCATATTTCACATAAAACCTTAGAAAAATGATGCCCAAAATTTATGATTTTGGGGCAGGGAGTGTGTCTATGGTATATACCCTTATGCCTAAAGTATTAGGTCTATAGAAGCATCTATGTGAATTAGATCTACAAAATAGTGGCTGGTCCCCCTTAAGGACACACCTCAAGAGAATGACCCTACAAGGAGTTGTAGGCCACCAAACCAGATGATTCAAAGCCCTATGGACAGTAGAACACAAGGGATACAAAAGTTGTCTCAGGCACATTTGCCTAAATGATGGCGCGTCCCCTCCGACACTCCTTGATGATGACCCGGCTGCCGAGGCGCTGCGCCACAAAGATCTGCGGTGCCATGACGATGCTGATGGAAGACCGCGTTATAATCTCCGCCCGCGGCGTGCCAAAACCGCCATGAAGAATTAGACTCTTATTCATGCACTTTTATTTTATATTAATAAATATAAAATTATTTCATGATAGATGATAATTTTATATTTATTAAAGTGATTGTAATTTTAATTTTGAACTCTTAATTTCATTTTGGTGTGTATTTAACCATACGGATGGATGAGATTTCATCTCCATCATGGATGGTTATGATGTTGTGTAATCTCCAATTTAATGGGGTCTTTATGTTGGAATGAGGATTATTGAAGATTAAAAGCAAACCCTAATTCCCCTTGGGAAATTTTGGCCAAGGAGGTGCTTCCCCCTTGCCGCCCCCCTCTCTCTTGGTGTGACTCCAAGGCCGCCTCCCTCCATCCTCTTCGGTGCGACTCCGGCGAGACTTCCGCGGTGCGACTCCAAGGAAGAAAGGGTGCTTCTCCGTTCGGTGCGATGCCGGTGGAACCGTGGAGAGAGAGATTCTCCCACCTTATCTTGTGTGTTCATCTTCTTGGTTGGGTAACCCCTCTCCTTGCTAGTGATTCTTTCTACGCTTTAGTTTGTGGAGATTTTTGTCGAATCGTTTTATCCGTGGCTTTAATTTTCTCGCTTGCAAAAATCTGAAATCTAAGTGTTGTTATTGAATCTCTTGTTCGGATTGGGTAGATCCGGTGCGGGAGCGAAACTTGGCCTAGCCTTGATTTGCTCTCCAAGATTGGCACACTTGGCGCTAACAAGGGAGTTAATCTCAACTATCGCTTTATCGCCGCTTGAATGTTCACCACCGCTCCAGGAAAATTGCCGCTGCGTTTTGAAATGAATCAATTGATGGAATAGATGCTTGTGTAGGTGCGGTGAGTTGTGTGCTTGTTGGAGAGGTAGGTCTTAAGGACGTTGTATCGAGTCCGGATTACGGTGAGTGTGTGCTTGTTGGAGAGGTAGGTCCTAAGGACATTGTATCGAGTCCCGCATATTTTTTCTCCATCGGATTTGGGAGCCAACCGACCCATTTTCGTTCGCTTTTGGTCGGAGCCCTCCTATGTTATTTTAAATTCTGTGATGAATGTTTTTCCGCTAGCGTAACGCCCACGTCATCCCGGTACCTCTACATCAATTTGGTAGCAAAGCTGGTCGTTTCAACTCCCACGTTGCAAACATCCTCGCTGCGATCCTTGTTGGTCGTTCTAATCAATAGGAAAATCTGAAAATTTTCGGATTGGTCTGCGTTTAGTAAAAACTCAGAAATTTAAAACTTGTCAGAAAAATCTGAAATTTTTTCTGTAGCTTCGTGCACGTATTTCCAGCAACATTAAAACTGAAACTTTTTCGATTCGTCCTCGTTAGGTCGGCCTGAAAATTAGAACCGTCGTAATTCTGTCCAGGTGGTGTGCGAATAGCGGTCTGAAATTTGAAATTTTTGTCAAAATTCAAAAAAAAAAAATTGTAACGATCTACGTATTACGCACATCAGGAATCTACAAAATATCTTATGTTAAATCTAGCTACAGCCCTAGGAAAAATCATCTTCCCAAAATTTTTCCTAAACCTAAATGCGAACTAGGCTTGGCACGGAGTACACGACACCGTATACGTCTAGGATGGCCGCGAATCAGCACAATGATCCCAAGACCGAGGCCATAGCAGGCCTACGCACCGAATTGATTGAGCTTAGGGCGATGTTAGAACAAATCTTACGGAATCAAGGAGGACCGCCACCACCACCCGGTGATGTTGAGGGGCCCAACCAGCACCAACCGGTCACTGATTCGGATTCTGATGGGGACCATCCCTGAGTGCCTCCTCGAGAACGCCTTCCCGAGCGTGGTTTCGATATCACTAGAGCCATCAAGATTGATGCCCCCACCTACGATGGCATGGGAGACCCCCAGGTCTTCCTTAGCTGGGTAGTTGATATGGAATGTTACTAACAGTGGCACAATCTCACGGATCTCCAAAAGGTCCAAGTCGCCCGCATGAAGTTGACAGATCGTGCGAAAACCTTTTGGCTGAATAAGGAAAGGAGGTTGCGAGCCGGACAGGAAGTCCCTCCTATCGGATGGGCGGTGATGAAGAATTTGCTCACCGACCAATACGTTCTCGCTTACCACCGAACACAAATGTTCGATGAACTAGCCACCCTACGGCAAGGTTCAAAGTTGGTGGCCGAGTATATGGGAGAGTTGAAAGATCGTATGGTGCGTTGCGAGCTTAGGGAACCCCCAGAGGTCACATTATCCAGGTTTCGTAAGGGGCTTCAACCCGATATCCAGCGGAAGCTCTTGCGCTATGGGCACACAGATCTGAACACGACTTTCAATGCCGCCCTAGACATTGAAAAACACTTAGCCGCCAAGGCTCAATCCCGTTATTCCCACACGAGGAATAAGACCACTGTTGGAGCGTCTTCTTCCACCTATCCGGACAGGGGAAAGTCTAGAACCACCGAGTCTAAATCCGTCGTGATCACCGCTAGGAACACCAGGAACCCCACGAGTGAGCATGTTCCCATTGGGAGAGTTAGCAAGGCCAATACCACGTGTTATTCTTGCGGTGTTCAAGGCCACTATGCCTTTGAATGCCCAACTAAGACTAAGGTCGTTGCCCTCATAGACATGGCCGCCGATTCTACTGACTATGTGTATGAGGCCGCCGAGGAGAGCGACCCCGAAGGGGTCCCAAGCGATTTGGAAGACGATCCCCCCTCATGGTGATGCGTTGTATTCTGGCCACTCCACGTCCGCTAGATGACTGGAGGAGGACGAGTATCTTCTCTCTGATCTTTAAGAGTGGCGACAAGCTGTGCAAGCTCATTATAGATAGTGGTAGCTGTGTGAATGTTATCTCTGAGAATGCTGTTAAATGTATGAATCTGACCACGGAACCACAACCCACACCCTACCAGGTAGCTTGGATTAGCAAGGTTACCGTCCCGGTTAGCAAGCGTTGCCTGGTCCCTCTTGCCTTTAAATCTTACACGGATGAGGTCTGGTGTGATGTCCTCCCTATGGACGCGTGCCACGTGTTATTAGGCCGCCCTTAGCTTTATGACCGTGACGTCACACATTTCGGTCGAGCCAATACTTATGAATTCAAATTCAACGGTAAGACCATCACTTTGAGACCGACCGTTCCGAAGGAGTCGGTAGCTTTGGCTAAGGACACTACCGTCCCGGCCGAGAGGAAGGCATTGAGCCTAGTTGGTAGGAGAGAGTTCGTGAGAGATCCTTTTCTTGAGGGAGTTATGTACGCCATAGTCCTTATGAGTGTGAAGGGTGAATCAGAAGCGTTGAATGAGTTGCCTAGGGAGTTACGAGCACTTTTGGACGAATATAAGGACGTGTACCCAGACGAGTTGCCTTCTGTGTTACCTCCATTGAGGAGCATACAACATGCGATAGATATCATTCCGGGCTCGTCCCTGCCGAACCAACCCCACTATAGGCTTCATCCCGCGGCCCACAAAGAGCTGCAGACTCAGATCGAGGATTTGATGAAAAAAGGATTTATCAGGACTAGCATGAGTCCTTGTGCGGTGCCATCCCTTCTTGCCCCCAAGAAGGATGGTACATGGCGGATGTGTGTTGATAGCAGCGCTATCAACAAAATCACCATCAAGTACCGATTTCCTATACCGCGCTTAGATGACCTTCTCGATGTCTTGTCTGGCGCCACGATATTTTCTAAGCTAGATTTACGAAGCGGCTATCACCAGATAAGGATCTGCGAGGGAGATGAGTGGAAGACGGCGTTTAAGTCTAAGGATGGGTTATACGAGTGGCTTGTGATGCCCTTCGGGCTATCCAATGCCCCCAGCACATTCTCCCGGATGATGACGCATGTCTTTCAGCCATTCATGGGGAAGTTCGTAGTTCTCTACTTCGATGACATCTTGGTTTACAGCACTACTACCACCGAGCACATCTCCCACATGAGAGTGGTTCTTTCCACCCTACGGAAGGAAACTTTATTTCTGAATCTCAAGAAATGCACTTTTCATGTTACAGAGGTGGAGTTTTTAGGCTACATCGTTGGAACGAAGGGCATTAGGGTCGACCCTAGCAAGGTTAAGGTGACTAAGGACTGGCCCGTGCCGACCACGATACGTGAGGTAAGGAGCTTCCATGGATTGGCAACTTTCTACCGCCGTTTCATCAAAGACTTTAGCAGCATCATGGCCCCCATTAGTGACTGCATGAAAAAAGGTGAGTTTACTTGGACGAAGTCCGCCACCTTCGCTTTCCAACGCATCAAAGAACTTATGACTGAGGCACCCGTCTTACGTCTACCTGACTTCTCGAAAGTCTTTGAGCTTAATTGTGACGCTTCGGGCGTGGGGATAGGAGGTGTCTTGAGTCAGGAAGGGCACCCTGTGAGTTTCCTTAGTGAGAAGTTGGCGGGCGCTAAATTGAATTATTCCAACTATGATAGGGAATTTTATGCGGTCATTAGATGCTTGCACCACTGGCGGCATTATCTCCTCTCCAAGGAGTTCGTGATCCTCTCTGATCACGAAGCATTACGATTTATCAATGGCCAACATAAAATCAGCCCGCGTCACGCCAAGTGGGTATCCTTCCTACAGGGTTACACTTTTAATCTCAAACACCTTAAGGGAGCGGACAATCGGGTTGCGGACGCTCTTCGTCGCCTAGCCCTTTTAGTCACCACTATGGAGGTTAACGTTGTCAGGTTCGAGCGAATCAAAGATGAGTACGCTACATGCCCGGATTTTCAGGATTCTTACCTTTCTGCCCAGGATAGTTCCCCCACCACTATTACTGCGTTCGTTATCAAGGATGGTTACCTCTTTAGGCATGGGAAATTATGTATTCCACAATCATCTCTACGTCTCCATATCATCTGGGAACTGCATAGTGGCGGGTTGAGTGGCCATTTCGGTAGAGATAAGACTATCACCCTGGTTGAGGAAAAGTTTTATTGGCCAAAGTTGAAGGCAATGGTAGGACGGGTAGTGAGTAGTTGTCGTACTTGCCAAGTTTCCAAGGGCACCAAAACCAACGTCGGGCTATATACTCCGTTGCCTATACCATCCGTACCTTGGGAGGATGTGAGCATGGACTTTGTCTTAGGCCTACCCACCACTTTTCATCGTCACGATTCTATCTTCGTAGTTGTGGATAGGTTCTCCAAAATGGCATACTTTATACCGTGTACTAGAACCGACGACGCATCTCATATCGCAAAGCTATATTTTAAGGAAGTTGTTAGTCACCGAGGAATGCCGAAGACAATTGTCTCGGATGGGGATGTTAAGTATACAAGCTACTTCTGGAAGACACTTTGGATCCTAATGGGTACCAAACTATTGTTTTCCTCCGCCTATCATCCTCAAACCGATGGGCAAACTGAGGTGGTTAACCGGAGCCTAGGGAACCTTCTTAGATGTCTCGTGAGTGATCATAAAGGCACATGGGATCTTCTTCTTCCCCACACTCAGTTAGCCTATAACAATTCCAAAAATCGGTCCACCGGTTTGTCGCCAAATGAGATTGTCCACGGGTACAAGGCCCCTGTGCCTCTTGACTTGGTTCCCTTACCCCCAACTTACAAGGCAAGTCAATTTGTACAATCCTTCGCCCAACATATTCACGACCTTCATGCACGTTTACGAGCTACCTTGACTGCTCAGTATGATTCTTATCAGGCACACGCCAATATACATCGGAGAGTGTCACACTTCAAGGTTGGCGATTTGGTTTTAGTACGATTAGTTCCCGAGCGTTTGCCATCTGGCACCATTAAAAAGTTAGCACCTAAGCGCGTCGGCCCTTTTCGGATCATCAAGAAAATAGGTGACAACGCTTTTGTTTTGGATTTGCCTGCCGAATGGGGAATCTCCCCTATTTTTAACGTCACGGATTTAACGATGTTCGTATCGCCTCCACATGAGTTGAGTTCCTTGACGTCTTCTCCTTCCACCAAATCTTCTAATGGGTTGGGGAGTGGTAGTACGGATGACCTCTCTCTGTCGATTCCCACAGGTATTTCACCGGATGGTAAGTCGCATACTTCTAGCCGAGCCAGGGTGGGTCGGCCCTGGGCGTGCTGCATCACTAAAAAGGCCTCTAAGTGGTCTAATTTTGGGGAATAATTATCTATTAAATTTGTGACAATTAATTCATTTAATACAATATGGTATGCGTGCAGCCATCAGCCGTGGAATTCAAGGGTTGTGATTATATCTCCTACCTCCATTCAAGGGACCAGATTGTCCCGTCCTGGACTATTTTCCAAGCCGAATTCTCGGCCCTCTGGCCACCTCCACGGCCGGCCACCACCACCACCTCCGTTGAGGTGGGGGCTTTCGATTGGCGGTGAGATGCCGGCCGGAGATCGCCTCTCCCGTAAACCTGAGCGGGGTGAAAAGCACAGAAAAATCTCCCCTTTCTTATATGGATCACGACTCAATTGAGCTCGATTTCACAGCCTAAGGAGCTAGAAAGCTACCATAGAGGGAGAGGAGGAGAAATGGACCTCGATTGGAGCTCGGCGATGGGTGTTCCGGCGGGTGGCCATGGTTCTCCTCTTCTCTGGCAAGCTTGCCTGATCCGTCGATTCTCCACTAATGGACCTCTTCTCAGTGACTGGCTCGACTCCTTAGGACCTTCTAAAGATGATGGAAGTGTCCATTGGAGTGGGGGATGGATGTATAGAGAGGATGGGAAGCATGGGCTGTCGGCCATGGGTACTTTGCCTTCTCCTTGGCTGCTGAGCGGCTTCCATCCTCTGATAGCGACTGATCACGCCTTAGGAGGTTGGCTACTTGCTTGGGCAGAGAAGTGGAGGGCTATGGGGCCTCCATTCCTCAAAATTTCTTTTCTTCCCTTAAGGTTTTTGAAGAAAATGATATTTTTGCCCCCATGTTCACCTTCTCTCTCCAAATTCAAGGGCTTGGGGTGCCAATAGGCATGTGACCTGCTGGTTGGTCTTGGGTTGGCGCCTTAGTCCACTTGGGTTCCATTTGGGCTTTTGATTTCTTCCTTAAAGCTTAATGTTGACCATGGTTAACTTTTGGGTTGACATGGTCAAATTAGTAGGTGGGTTAGCCCCACGTGATGGTCATGAGTCATATGACCTTACCCAAAGTCCATTGGACTATGGCGTGTCTCATATTGAGTTAATTGATCCATATGGTGTGAGTATGACCCAAATTAGCCTAAGTTTGACTTTGGTCAAATTGAGTGGATTAGTTGACCAATTGATGGGGCTTTTGGGTCCAATGGTTCCTTAATGGGGTTAGGAGGTTATGGGTGAAGTCAATTTGTCCCATGAAGGTCAATTGAACCTTGATTGGTTTAATTTGGGTTATGTTGACTAAGACTTGACTTTTGTCAATTCTTTGAAATGGAGTGGAACCAATTAATGATTATTAACTTAATGACCTTCCTTAGTGATTAGGAGGACCTAGGTGAAGTCCATTTGAGGCATTGGAGGTCAATTGAGTCTAATTGTGTTGAATAGGGCTATGTTGACCTAAGTTTGACTTTGATCAATTTGGCCTATTTGGTTGACCAATTGATGGGGCTTTTGGTCAAGTGAGTCTCTATTATGGTTAGGTACATAGTGGTGAGGTCAGTTAGTACTTGTGAGTTCAATTTGGCTATTTTGACCTAAGTTGTCTTGTACACACTTGTGAGCACCATGTGAGTTCACCTCAACTTAGTGAACTCTAAGGTCATCTCCTTATCTCCACTCCCGATTCTCACCACATGTCATGTCCTAACACTTTCATGGGGTCTAGTAGGATTAGGGATGTTACATGATGTCTATATCGGGGAGATCTAATGGGCATGAAGACCTTCCGAGTGGTAAGGGAGAGAGTCGGCTTTAAGACCTTCCGGTGGAAAGGGAGAGAGCCAACCGGTCCTCAGGGGCAGGGTAGGTATATTAATCAAAAGAGTTTTTCTAATATTAGCCTACAATCTCCGGCGTCATGAAAATCTAGTATTGTAATTGTAAACATTGTATTAATATTCAATGAAATCATGTTATGTGCTTATGATTCTTAATTACATCTGTCTCTGAAGTGTTATTCATGTATATATTGAATCGATTTTCTGTAGCATTAGAGTACAGTTTCTATTGATACCGTCGACGGTAGACCTACTGCCCCACGCAAGCTTCCAGAAAGTGTATCTCAGCTGCAGAAATTTTAAAATCTCTAGTGTTCCGTTAAAACCTTATTCATCCCCCCCCCCCCCCCCCCCCCCCCCCCCCCCCGCGCCCCCTCTAAAGTTGACCACAAGATCCAACAATACACCCTCCCATTTCTTCAAGTTTCCTCAATTGAAGCTTACCCCCACTTCGCCCTTGCAATAAATCCCTTTATTCTGAATATCATCCGTAGAAGGACCACATTACTGATCAGTGATGATAGCTGAAGGAGTTTCTACAAAAGTTGTTATGAGAAGGTAAGTTGCAGTAGTTCTAGGTGAATCCCTTTCTGTGAATGGAAAGAAGAAGGTGTATGAGGATGCATTGTCACAACCCGCATTTTCCCACGAATTTAATAAATATTATCAGAGCAAGGGGAAAATATGCGTTATGATGCCACGTCATGCAGGGGACAACTACAGACGCTCAGGCCGACACTACTCACGAAAATTTATAAAAGACATAAACTTGTTTGAGTTAAATAGAGGATTTACATTTTTAGCTTAAGATCGTGTCCCTCAGTCCAATGGATCAACTAGTCCACAAGTAGAAATCTATACATACGCAGCGGAAAGATAGTTCCATTTTGTCCTATATAAGCATGAAGATCGAACATCCCAGCAATGATATGTACATCTCTAGATTTAGTATAAGTAAAGAAGGATTTTTCTACGATCTTCAAAGTAGGTGGCATTTACATAAAATCATGTTATGCAAGAATGACATTTGCTATACATAAAATAACTTATACAACCTAACATAAAACTTCCCAGAGAGCAAGTATGAGAAATAATCAGCCAGTAACAGCAGAAAAGCTAGCAATTAATCTAACACTGAAAAACTAAAGTTAAAGCAAAGAAACAACTACATCACAATAGTGAGGCGGAAACGGACAACTGCAACTAACCGCAGCTTTACCGCTTACCACAGCTACAGGCCTGAACATGAACCTAGGGCACTCAAAAGAAATGAATTCCTCAGCCCAAAAGGGAGCAAGTAACAGCAGGTATAAGAATGAAAGCTATTACGCAATAGGAATAACAACTAGCTAAGAGTAATCATAGATTTAGCATAATCAGCTTGAACAAGTACATAAGTTCACAGAAAAACAAGCCCATAAACGGGGGTATCATGTAAAGAAAGTAGATGTATAAGGGACTTCGCAACACAAAAGTATAAAAAGGTGTTGTGTTGGTGGCCTCGTTGTCCTACCAACCACTACAAAAAGAACTGTGATGGAGGACCACATTGTTCCCATGACCCATCCTTCCAGTTCAAAACAAATCCATCATTATCCACTGTGGTGGGGGTCTGGCATATCCACCCACACCCCAGTCTAAAAAGAAGCCACTATAGTTGGGGCCTGAAATACCACCCACACTCTAGTATAAAAGAAGCCACTGTGGTGGGGGCCTGAAATACCACCCACACTCCAGTATAAAAGAAATTATTCCAATTTATACTTATCAGCAACATACTTGATTTTGCATTCAAGGAGGGTTATACATGAATCATGAAGGAATAAAATTACAAAAGAAAGAAATGCATTATTTCACTTATCTTAACCATTCAGACAATAATCACATGATCAACCATATATCATGCACAAAACAAGGGAAATGTACCTTTGATTACATGAGGAAGCAATCATATTAGTCGCAATAGCAATGGCTGCATGGGAGGCTCAAAATGCTAACTGGAGCCTAAAGAAACTGGATGAAGATGATCCAGTCGAGTATTGGGTTGATCTAGATGAATAAAACAAAACTTCATTTAAAGCCTCAACAAATGAACTCAAAACGCTCAACATCATAATGTAAGATACCCGAGAAAACCTTGGCAAAAAGTACTTAAATAATTTGATGAAACAATTCGGGATATGCGATGAAATCGACAGAAAGACCTATCAAAAGTCGACGAGAAGACTTAACGAAAGTCGACGGGAGCTTCAAAGAAAAAAATTGGCTGGAAGATGGGCCGATCGACGGGAAGGGAGCCCGATCGACGGGACGGGAGCCCGATCTATGGGATGCCCCATCGATCCCTACTTAGAGGCTCAACAAACTTGAATTGCCTGCTCTCTCACATCGATCGGCGGGACTGGAGGTCGATCGACTGGACGGGATGCCGATTTTAACTTAGGATTTTCACAAAATTTCTTCCAACCACCAAAATATACCACCAAAGCTCAAACTGAACTTTTAAACACATGAAAAAGCTTCAGAAGAAATAAACAAACATTCTTAAGAAGAGTACTCTTTTCTAAAGCAAGGGAATGGAGATTTTTCCATGAACAACAAGCAATTAGCGTAATTAAGTTTAAGAGTGTATGAAAGATTATTGGTGTAGGAGAAAGAAAAGGAGAAATATACAAGTAAGCTCAAGATTTTTGGCATAAAGTTTGCATACCAAGCAGACATCTTAACATCAGGGGAAAAACATCAAAATGAGCAATTTTAGATAAAGAGGATTACAACCTCTTAACATAAGAATTCAAGCACATAATGAGAAAATTATTAGCCTTACAAATTAAGATTTTAGCTCGAATCAAGAAAACCAAACAAGATCCACAAGGGAAAAACAACAACCACTAACTTAAACTCAACAGGTTAGACATACAAGAAAGAAGGAGAGGACTGAAAAGAAGGTCCTTCAGTCACATAGCAAAGCAAGACAAAGAGGACTACTGCTTCTTGAAGAGCACAACTAACAGGAGAGCCTAACATAACTAAGCTTCAGGAAAAAGGGGCAACAAGGAGAAAGACTATTATTTGCAGCCTATAACCACTAAGAGAACTTTATATCCAGCCAAATTACTAAATACAGTGAGGAAGAAGCATTACCCCTCACTGACAAAGTTAACGCAAATTACATAGAAAGCTATAAGGTTTAATCCCATACACAGGAAACTGAGTCTGGAAGGGTTTAAATACTCAGAAATTCGTAACACCTCCCCTGCAATGACTATATAATATAGGTCTGGCCGGGACCCCACAGCATATAATCGCCACAGCTTTAGTATTAAAAAGTGATATAGATCTACCCATCTCAAAACTCAGAATAAACACAGCAGAAACATTGAATAAACCACAGAAGTTGTCCACATCTACGTAAGAGTAGTATGACCTTAAGACATTACAAAACTCATACTCAAGTCATCAAACAAGGCATAGAAAAAGTCCAAAAGATCATAACAGTCCCAAGCTACCTCGGTGTGCAAGCCGGAACAAGTAAAGACATCATAGTCAAACAGAAAAACAGGAAAAGTGCACTTCATGAGGCTTAGGCCTTTTTGGCTGGCGAACTGGTTCCAGCCTGTGATCCTTGCCCTACATCCAAATCATAAAGAGCGGTATAACGAGGGTCATCTTTGGCTGACCAACAATGGTGTAACCGCACCCCTCCTCCCGGCCATCATAGAGGACCCCAGGGAACTACATCACCTTGCAGGTCAGCACTTCGTATGCAAATGTAATAAACAATAATAACATAAAAATGACAGGCATGTGTGTCACAAGCATCATCCATGTTTCTATGTTGAGTAGTAAAAGTAAGGGGCCTAACAATGCAGCATGTATGCAAACCTGGGTTTCACCCAAGGCACCCTATGGTGTGTATGCTTCTAACATAACAACACATATCATCATTTCACAACAAACCAAGGGTACTTATCATTTCCTCACGGGCGAGCAAGCCCAAGGCCAAGAACCCCACTGAAACCTCACCCCTTACATGCCACATCTTGCCAACGGGCGCATCCGCATACTTGTTCTCGCCACAATCACTAAGCCAAAAGCCAAGAATTCCACTGAGACCTCACCCCTTACATGCGAATCTTGCCAACGGGCGCATAAGCATACTGGTTCTCGTCAGTTAGCACAAAAGGGGAACTCGTCTTTCAGGGACACTCTCCCCACATGAATCCAAGCATTCAAGGGCTAGCCAGCCGACCACAAAGACAAAGTCACGCCCTTACATACAAGCGGCTTCACAAGCCAATCATTACGCACAAAATTACCCTTTCCAAACCAATGCTCGTTCTCACACAAAAAATAAGGGCAAAACATACGACGTTTCCGCCATCATCGGATTCCTAGCAAAATCCCTAAAATGCACGTTAAGCAACATCACTGAACTGGACAACCGGTCGCGATTTTGGCTTCACCCATAATGCCTAATCCACTAACGAAGCGGATCTCTAGTGCAAAATCATGTCGGGGATGGACTCAATCAACACGGTGGTTCTTCTTGAACTAAGGCGACCCAAACCCCTCTCATTTGAGAGATCCGGTACCATAAATTTCAGAAAAGAGAAGGTAAAAGCAAAGATGTCATGCACGCATCCTAGAACTAGGAGGAGAGATGTAGTTACCCTAAGAGTTCTCTTCCTCGCCATGGATCAGTTGAAAGGCACGGATAGAAAGAAGCGCCTTCTATTCCTCTCCACAAATCTGGTTTCGAATCTGCGAACGGAGCTCCGATGCTTCAACAATGGCGGATCTAGCCCTTCCTCTTTTTCCAAACCCTACTTCACTCCTTAGCCTCTAAAAGCCCAAAATATTTAATGAAATAAGAATAGAACTTCTCTACCCTATTTTGAGCCTTAGGACGCACCTATTTGAACCTTAGTATCAAGCTCTAAGAAGATCGGACGTCCAGGAAACGCCACTTATGGAACTGTTTCCGTTAGCTAGCGTCGGCGCTAGCGCTACCGCCTACGCTAGCCACTCGACGAAAACCCTTCGACGAAAACAACTCAATGGCCTGACGGAACTTCTTTACCCGACAAAAAACTATCGTCGGGCTTTAGCGCTACCGCCCGCATTAGCTCTTCGACGAATTCCCTTCGACGAAATCGCCTCGACGAATCCAACTTGACGAACGCCATCGAACCAAGTGTTTTACTCGGCGGGATAGCTAACGCCTACGCTAGCAGTAGCGCAAGCGCTAGTACCTAGCTACGAAAGTCTTGCCCTCATCCTTGGGCATTCTAGCTTCCACGCTCAGCGAAAACTGGGGTGTTACAACTCCACCCCCGTTAAAAAAATTTCGTCCTCGAAATTTACGACGTTTATCGAAAGCACAAATAACACACATACCTGAAATGAACAGTTGCGGAAAGTCATCCCGCATCATTTGCTCGCGCTCCCACGAGAACTTGACTCATCCGCAATTATCGCAACGCACCTTCACCAGCTTGACCTCTTTATTCTGCAACCATCGGACTTCATAATCCTCCACGCAAACCAGACGAACTAAAGTCCTCAGATCTTCGGCTACGGGAACTTTCGAAGACTCAACAACATCTTTCGGATCCACCAATGATTTCCTCAGCACCGAAACATGAAATACATCATGTAATCCGCTTAGCTCTGCGGACAACGCTAACTGATCGGACGCTTCGCCTATGCGCTCCATAACCTCAAACGGACCCAAATACCTCGGACTCAACTTCTGGAGTCGCCGAATTCGCGAAACTCCTTTGAACGGATTGATCTTCAAGTAGACCATGTCGCCCACCGTAAACTCCACACTTCTGTGGCGCGCATTAAAATACTTTGTCTATCGATCCTAAGCAACCTTCATGCGCTCCAAGATTGTTCGTACCAACTGACAAGCGTCTGCCACGACTCCTTTTCCTAACAGCTGGGTGTCTCCCGCCTCTATCCAAGACGTCGCGTTCAACACCGTCTTCCGTATAAAGCCTCGTATGGCACTATTTTGATACTCGCCTGGAAACTATTTTTATAGGCAAACTCCACCATGAAGAGGTGGTCTTCCCAACTCTTGCTGAAATCGAGAGCACACATCCTCAACATGTCCTCCAACGTTCGATTCATTCTCTCCGTTTGACCATCGGTCTGTGGATGAATTGCGGTACTAAAGTTCAACTTTGTGCCCAAGCTTCTCTACACAAACCTCCAGTCCTTGGACGTGAACCGTACATCGCGATCACTAACGATGCTCTTTGGAATTCAGTACAACCGCACAATGTTTCGAATATAAAGCTCCACGAGCTTCTCCACGCTATCATCCTTCCGATTTGGAATGAAGTGGGCTACCATGGTCAGGCGATCCACAATCACCCAAATTGCATCGTTACCTTGCCGTGATCGAGGCAAACCATGCACAAAATCCATGGAGATGTCGTCGAATTTCCACTCGGGGATAGGAAGAGGTTTCAAGAATCCACCTGGCCTTTGGCATTCAGCCTTCACTAAGGCGCACGTTTGACACCGGCTTACATACGAAGCTACATCCCGCTTCATCCCAGGAAACCAAAAGGATTTCTTCAAATCCCACTACAACTTCGTACTTCCTGGATGAATGGAGTACTTTGTGAAGTGAGCCTCAAACATCAACTCCTCGCGGAGCTGCCAAAGCGCAGAACACACACCCTTCCGCTCCTCTTTAGCAGTCCACCGACCATCTCCAAGGCACTTCCTTTGCTTTGCTGAGCGTCCAACGCCAACTGCTGACACTCCTCGTCTGCACTAGTTGCCTCTCGAATTAGATCTACTAGGTCACACTGCATCTCGATCCAGTTCAGCTGAGCTGCGCGGGACTCACCCTTAGCCACACACACAATGCTAAGAGACTCGAACTCTCGCACCAAACGCTCTTCATGCGCTTCCATCCAATTTCCCCGTCTGAAATACTTTCTACTCAAGGCGTCAGCCACCACATTGGCCTTATCTGGAGTATACAGAATCGCTATGTCGTAGTCCCCAAGGAACTCGACCCACCTACGCTTCCTTATATTAAGATCCTTCTGGTCTAGACGATACTTCAAGCTTTTGTGGTCCGTGAAGATTTCCACCTTCGCACCATACATGTAGTGCCTCCACAATTTCAACGCAAAAATTACCGCCGCCAACTCCAAGTCGTGGATGGGGTAATTTCTCTCATGAGGCTTTAGCTGCCTTGACCCATAAGATATCGCGTTACCATGCTGCACCAGCACGCAACCTGACGCATCGCTGACAATCTGAAATCCTTCAGTTCCACTAGGAATACTAAGGATTGAAGTAGACATCAATCTTTCCTTCAAGGTCTCGAACGCACGGGCACACTCCGGTGTCCACACAAACTTCTGGTCCTTTCGGGTAAGAGTGGTGAGGGGCAAAGCCATTTGCGAAAAGTTCTCAATGAACCTTCAGCAATAACCGACTAGTCCAAGGAAGCTCCGGACTTCCGCCACGGTTCTCAGTATAGGCCAATCTCTAATGGCTTCAATCTTCGCAGGATCCACTGTCACCCATCTGCACTTATCACGTGACCCAAAAATGCCACCTTCCTGATCCAGAACTCGCACTTTGAGAACTTAGCATAAAGCTGGTTCTCCCTCAGAATCTGCAACACTAATCTCAAATGAGACTCATGCTCCGCCTTCGACTTTGAATACACTAAGATGTCGTCGATGAACACCACCACGAATCTAGGTATTGCCGAAACACTCTGTTCATCAAATCCATGAACACTGATGGCGCGTTCGTCAAACCGAACGGCATCACCGAGAACTCAAAATGGCCATATCTCGTCCCAAAAGCTGTCTTGGGAATCTCCTCTTCTCGAGTCCTCAATTGATAGTAACCCGACTTCAAGTCCAACTTGAAGTGCACCGTCGACCCCACCAGCTGATCGAACAAATCATCGATTCACGAAATCGGATATTGATTCTTGATAATGAATTTGTTCAACTCACGATAGTCTATGCACAATCGCATACTACCATCCTTTTTCTTAACGAACAACACCGACGCACTCCATGGAGAGGAGCTGGGCCTAATGTAACCCTGCTTGAGCAACTCTTGCAACTGCACCTTTAGCTCAGCCAGTTCCTTCGGTGCCTGAAAGTAACCTCTGATAGAAGTTAAAAGGAGGTTTAGATCTTAGATTTACTCTAGAGGGGGGTGAATAGAGTATTAAAAAGTTTTTCACTTATTTTTATAGCAGAGTTAAAATAGTGATATATATATGTGTATAACAGAGTGATTATGAAAACAAATAAAGAACACACAACACAGCACAGTACAGAAAAATAAACACAAACACAGAAGACATAAGGATCTATAGTAGTTCCCCAATAAACCTGGGTACATCTACTCATCTACCACCCTTGGTAGGAATCCACTGGGTTTTTGATCAGGTGCCCTATCACTAATGGATTTTTGATAAGGTGCCCAAACACCACTGAGCTTTTGATCAGGTGCTCAAACCAAACTACAGGTTTTTGATCAGGTGCCCTGCCACCAAGGGGATAACTTTTGAAGGGAGTTATAACCCTGTACAAGATGAGATAAAGAGGGTTATGAAGTTCTTCTCTGTCAATAAGCTTAGAGAAGAATAGTGGATTTGGTTGTAAAGCTCCCCCTGTCTGATAGAAATGGTTGATAGTTGAGGATGCAGCTTTGACTTGAATGTAGAATATCTTCCTTGATAGCTGATGAATTTGAGAGACAAAGGTTTCTCAGATTATTATTGCTCTTGAAGACTTAGAAACTTGCAGCAGAAAACTGAGATGAGATTTGTGTTGTTGTTCTCAGAGAAATGAAATTGCTGCTTGAGGAAGATGAAGATCGCTGTAAAAACTTTTTCTTTTCTGCTTTCTGTATGTTTCTTTTTCTCTCGACTATTACTTCTCTCTTCTTCTTTCTATCTTGTTGTTGCTGTAAATCTTCTTCATCCTTTTTCCTTTGAGAAATCGGACTGATTTTAAATCAAATCCTTTAATTAAGGAATATAAAAATCTGAAAAGATTTTCTTGGAACTGTATCCTTTAATTCTTTTCCTTTTCCATGAAAGTGTCCTTTAGCAAAATGTGTCAACGACTACTTTCTTGAAATAAGAGAATAATAAAAGGAAAGGATTAAATCCTGACTTATCTGATAGGAATAGATCCGTTGCTGATTAGTCGATCTGAGTTCAGAGAATAATATAATTGATCCTTCTGAAATTTTGAGCTGAGGAGAAAACTCGTCAACCTGAGAACTGAGTTCGTCGAACAGAATGTTGAGTTCGTCGAACTGAGAGATAATCTGCAGAATCTGCTTGGAAGAACTGAGTTCATTGATATGAGAAGCACTTTCGTCGATCGGAACATCTTGATACTTACTCTTTGAACGCAGAACTGAGTTCATCGATCTCAAACAGGAATTCGTCGAACTGAAGAATAATCTGCTGGACTGGCTGGAGAACTAAGTTCGTCGAGCTGGAGAGCAAGTTCGTCGAACGCAGAGAGGAGTTCGTCGAACGCAGAATATAGTTTGTCGAACACAGAACCTTGGCAAGTTCGTCGAACTGGAGCATGCCGTTTGTCGAACGTAGGATGGAGTTCGTCGAACGCAGTATGGAGTTCATCGAACGCAGAAACTTGATCTTTTCCTTAAGTTCTAGCAGCCTAAAACCTTGACCCTTAGACTATACATTGGAGTCAACTTAGTCCTAGTCAACAGATAGTGATCCTAGCACAAATCAGTAATAGGGTTGTTCCAACAGTGCCATCCTAAATGGAGGACGCGACACCGGCCTCGCACCCGACAACAAATCTATTGAAAAGTCAATTTCACGCTGAGTAGGTGCTCCCGGAAGCTCCTTGAGGAACACATCCTTGAATTCTTCCACCACTGGCACTTCTC
Source organism: Dactylorhiza incarnata (assembly GCA_033032865.1). Lineage (NCBI taxonomy): Eukaryota > Viridiplantae > Streptophyta > Magnoliopsida > Asparagales > Orchidaceae > Dactylorhiza > Dactylorhiza incarnata. The sequence goes on along the minus strand of JAWHQI010000300.1, from coordinate 2,657,601 downwards.
TGATTGCCAACTTTGTGGAGTGAGTCTCCAACAAAGATACAAATGCTTCTCCTCCTTGATTCACCGCACGTACCATTTGCACGGCGGAAATCAGGGAGCAAGCCACTCCGCATAGGCCCTCGAACTTGACCTCCGCTCTACCTTCACTCCGTAGGGTCACCACCTTCAACAAGCAGTAAATACTAGCTCATTGCTCTGCAAGCCAGTCCATCCCCATGATGATGTCAAATTCGGCTAGTGGTATAATCAATGCTACCAACTCGCAGTCACACTCGCCAATTCTCAACACAATGTGTCCTTTCCTTCTAGTGGTCATGAAAGACCCATTCGGCATGCGCACGCTAAGCTCCACCTCTGCCTCGATAGACTCAACACCGATTCTCCGGATAAAGCTTTCTACGAGAAAAGAGTGTGACGCTCCAGTGTCGAACAACACTCTAGAGGGGTAGCCAGAAACTAGCACGAAGCCTAACACGCATACAACAAATATGAAAGGTCACAAATATGAAAGAAAAGAACGAAACTCTAAGCTTTTCATACCTGTCGGCATATCGGGTTGACGAATCGCTTCCTGCTTCCTGAAGTTGTACGCTCTAGGCTGCATAGAAGGGAAACGAGAAGCACTCGACTCCGCCGCTTTCCCTTTCTCCCCAACACTAGGACCGGAATGCGCTGACTGCTCTTGCCTCTGCTCTGGCTCACCTCTACCCTCAGAACAGAACCGAGCTATGTGGCCCACCTTGACACACTTGTAGCACGTCACTGGTCCCTTGGAACGGAACTCTCTAGAAGCTGCACCGCTCCTCTCGCCACTCCTAAAAGGATGGGGCTTTTTCTTCCACAAACTCCCCTCAGACTTCCGGTGAGACTGAGAAGGTTTACATTCTCCCTGCTTTGCCGCAAAGCCCTTACGATGCTGGGTTTGCTCCAAATCGTTCTCCAAAGTTCGAGGAGCTTCAACTAGCTCATTGAACCCCTCATTCTTTAAGGCTAGGTTGCATTAGATTTTCTCTCAGCCCCTAAAAGAAGAGATTATCCCTCTCCTCATTGTCTGCCATGGTCGTCCCCGCGTAATGACCCAACCGAGTAAACTCATGCAAGTACTCTTCTACCGCCTTCTCCCACTGCACCAAGTGCAAGAGCTGCCGCTGAAGATCTAACCTCATCCAAGAGGGGATATAGCGCTTAAGGAAGGCATTCACAAACTCTTCCATAGATGGGACACGTCCAGGGAAATGATGATCGCTATGGTTCACCCACCACAGCTTGGCGCCGCCTTCTAACATAAACGTCGCGAACTGGGACTGATTGTCCTCTGGGGTCTCTGCCGCTTTTCAGGAGTTCCTGAATTCTCGCCAACCAATCCTCGACATCCGTCGGAGTGTAAACTCCTTTGAATGTCGGAGGATGGAAACTCAGATAGTACTTCATCTGACGATCCCCTTGCCCAACCGCTCTCTCGGCTAACGGCTCTACATGCCTTACTCCCACCTCCGGTGTCACAGTAATTGGAGTAACAGGAGTCGCAGCCTGCCCAATAGGCGTCGCAATCTGTGGCATCGCCGCAGCTTGGGCCGCCACCATCGCCTCAGCTAGCATATGACAGAAGGTTTCCGGGGACACAACCATATTCATAAGGGATGGGGCCGTAACACTGCTTGTCAAAGGCTCCTCATGTCTCCTCGATGTCCCCTCATCGTCGCCACCACCCTAGCATAAGCAAGGAAACAATGAATCAAACTCTATTCGCAAGACTTGAACACAAGGACACTCATGGTCCCTCAAGGTACTCCTATGTGGATAACCTCTTAATGCAATCCAAACACGCTAAATCTCAACAAGAACGCTAACCTAGCACTGATACCAAATTGTAACACCTCCCTTGCAATGACTATATAATATAGGTCCGGCCGGGTCCCCACAACATATAATCGCCACAGCTTTAGTATTAAAAAGTGATATAGATCTACCCATCTCAAAACTCAGAATAAACACAGCGGAAACATTGAATAAACCACAGAAGTTGTCAACAACTACGTAAGAGTAGTACGACCTTAAGACATTACAAAACTCATACTCAAGTCATCAAACAAGGCATAGAAAAAGTCCAAAAGATCATAACAGTCCTAAGCTACCTGGGCGTGCAAGCCGGAAAAAGTAAAGACATCATAGTCAAACAGGAAAATAGGAAAAGTGCACTTCATGAGGCTTAGGACATTTTGGCCGGCGAATTGGTTCCAGCCTGCGATCCTTGCCCTGCATCCAAATCACAAAGAGTGGTATAACGAGGGTCAGCTTTGGCTGACCAACAATGGTTTAACAACACCCCTCCTCCCGGCCATCTTAGCGGACCCCGGGGAACTACATCACCCTGCAGGTCAGCACTTCATATGCAAATGTAATAAATAATAATAACATAAAAATGCCAGGCATGAGTGTCACAAGCATCATCCACGTTTCTATGTTGAGTAGTAAAAGTAAGGGGCCTAACAATGCAGCATGTATGCAAACCTGGGTTTCACCCAAGGCACCATATGGCGTGTATGCTTCTAACATAACAACACATATCATCATTTCACAACAAACCATGGGTACTTATCATTTCCCCATGGGCGAGCAAGCCCAAGTCCAAGAATCCCACTGAAACCTCACCCCTTACATGGCCCATCTTGCCAACGGGCGCATCAGCATACTTGTTCTCTCCACAATCGCTAAGCCAAAAGCCAAGAACTCCACTGAGACCTCACCCCATACCTGGCTCATCTTGCCAACGGGCGCATAAGCATACTGGTTCTCGTCAGTTAGCACAAAAGGGGGACTCGTCTTACTGGGACACTCTCCCCACATGAATCCAAGCATTCACGGGCTAGCTAGGCGACCACAAAGACAAATTCACACCCTTACATACAAGCGGCTTCACAAGCCAATCATTACGCACAAAATTACCCTTTCCAAACCAACATTCGTTCTCACACGAAACATAAGGACAACACATACGACGTTTCCGCCATCATTGAATTCCTAGCAAAATCCCTAAAATGCATGTTAAGCAACAAAACTGAATTGGACAATCGATCGTGATTTCGGCTTCACCCACAATGCCTAATCCACTAACAGAGCGGATCTCTAGTGCAAAATCATGTCGGGGACATACTCAATCAACCCGATGGTTATTCTTGAACCAAGGCGACCCAAACCCCTCTCAGTTGAGAGATCCGGTTCCATAAATTTCAGAAAAGAGAAGGTAAAAGCAAAGATGTCATGCACGCATGCTAGAACCGGGAGGAGAGATGTCGTTACCCTAAGAGTTCTCTTCCTCGCCATGGATCGGTTGAAAGGTACAGATAGAAACAAGCGCCTTCTAGTCCTCTCCACGAATCTGGTTTCGGATCTACGAATGGAGTTCCGATGCTCCAACAATGGCGGATCTAGCCCTTCTTCTTCCTCCAAACCCTACTTCTCTCCTTTGCCTCTAAAAGCCCAAAATATTTAATGAAATAAGAATAGAACTTCTCTGCGCTATTTAGAGCCTTAGGACGCACCTATTTTAACCTTAGGATCAAGCTCTAAGAAGATTGAACGTCCAGGAAACGCCACTTACGGAACTGTTTCCGTCAGCTAGCGACGGCGCTAGCGCTACCATCTGCGCTAGCCACTCGACGAAAACCCTTCGACGAAAACAACTCAATGGCCCGACGGAACTTCATTACCCGACAAAAAACTATCGTCGGGCATTAGCGTTACCGCCCGCATTAGCTCTTCGATGAATTCTCTTCGATGAAACCGCCTCGACGAATCCAACTTGACGAACACCATCAAACTAAGTGTTTTACTCGACAGGATAGTTAACGCATGCGCTAGCACTAGCGCCAGTGCTATCTCCCAGCTAAAGGCTTGCCCTCATCGTTGGGCATTCCAGCGTCCACACTTAGTGAAAACTGGGTTGTTACAAAATTAATGGCAGATTACCCAGAAAACCTTGGAGTTCTGGACAAGAATTCTGGACAGAAAGTCTAATAAATTTTGGGCAGAAAGAGAGAAATTTCTGAAGAAGTCTATGGTACAAACAGGAATCAAAACACTCAGGAAGAAACCTGATTTCTGAGAATACATAGAAAATAACTTTTCTGAAAGAATCTATCAGAACAAGAAAGACCATAGACAAAATTGCACTTGCATTAAAGGGGGAGAGAAACCAAGACAAGGAAAAAGGCTCCAAAATGGGAAAAGGGCAAAATCGACTGGAGTTCCCATCGATCGATGGGAGGTCCAGTCGATTGATGGGAAGTCTCGGCAATCGACGGGAAGACCCGTCGAACTTTACTTAGAGCACAGTGGAAGAACACTTTCGTTAGCTAAGGTTGTTTACCCGGAAGATCGCGGTATCAAATTATCTCAAGGAGATCGCACGGTCTAACATATGAGACCGACTTAATTGAGATCGCGCGGCCTGGATAACAAGATCGACTTTTGAAACTCGTCATTCTGGTTCGACAATCAATCCTAAAGCTCGCACGGTCTGATTTCACTCCTTCGCATAACAGGTAACCCTTTCACCTCTGGCTAACTTCTCTTAAAATCCGGGCAGCCCAAATTTTCAAAAGCTACCCGTCTGGGCAGCCCCCACGTCAATTAATAGGGGGGTGGGGCTCCCTAAAAAAGCACGTTGGGAAGGGGGAAAAAGAAGAAGAAGAGGGCGATCGATGGAGCAAAGCGGTCTCAATCTTCAGCTCGCTTTATCTCGCCTGATTTCGGTCTGTTCCAAACCTCATTTTAGTCATTAACCCCCTTTTCTTTTGCAAGAACATTTTTTCACAGCCCAAGACCGAGTAGCTGGCAATCCACAGTCCCATTCTCGTTTTCAAAGCACGAGTCGCGGAGAAGGCAATTTTTACATCAACAGAACGAAACACGCAACCTTCAGGTTTGGATTTTCTAGTGAATTATAGCGGGTCTAAATATGTCAGGCCGAGAGTTGAGAAACCAGACCGATACAGGCCGCGCGACATCAGATGATTTGGAAATACGTTTTGATCGAGCTCTCGAGCAAACCCGTCAAGAGTTCGCTCGAGTACAGCTCCAGACCGCCCAGCAGATGGAAGCAATGAGGACGGTTCTCGAGCTAATCTCTCAACGATTGGCTCCTCAAACTGTTGGGGACGCAAAACCTACAGTCGTTCAACCAACTGGCGGACAGGTTTTTGACCGCACAGTTCTCGAACCCACTGCGCCCCTGCGATCGCAAGGAGTCGAGCTTGCTGCTCGGCAGGAATTTTTTCAGACCGCTGCCAGGGGAAGTCCTGTCCGGGCCTTGAATTTTTAAGAAAATGTCGCTCCTCGTCCTGTCGACTTACTGGAAGAGCCATCTCCGTTCGTAGAACAGGTTAGGTGGGAACCTATTCTGATGGGTTTCAGAGAACCCAGGCTTCCAGTATACACTGGAAGGGATGATCCGATCTCTCATCTGCAGGCTTTCGACACTGCAGTATCAATGAGGACCTTGTCAGAGGTTCTTCGCTGTAAGTTGTTTGTAACCTCTCTCGGAGGTGAGGCTAGAGAATGGTTTTTTAACCTCCCTGCCAGGACTATTGCCAACTTTGTGGATCTAAGGAGAGAATTTCTCTTAAGATTCGCCACCTCAAGAAAGCGGAAGAGTGGACCCGCAACACTTTTCAAAATCAAACAAGGAGAAACTGAGATAATAGCTCATTTCGTCGCTCGATTTCAAGACGAAATCTTAAGCATTCGTGATGTTGGCCCCGTCCTCCATCAAGTCACATTCATTAATGCCCTACGAGAAGGCCCTTTGAAGCTGAAAGTCACCACCAAGGAGCCGAATTCTTACCAAGAATTAATTTCAACTGTGAATAGGTTTATTGAGGGTGAAATCTGCAACCCAGAATACGTCTCGTACCTCTCCAGTATGGCTTACCAGGGTGGAAACAACTTTTCTTCTTCTTAGAACCCTCAACAACATCAGAAGACAACCCGCCAAGAGTATCAACCTCATGTCTCCCGAGGCAAGAATTTTCGTCATCATCGCCCAAGCAACAATCATCAACAACTCACCCAATGGCAGCAACCAGCTCAGGCTCAGTCGTTAGCCTGTCTTCCTCTCCTACCCCTTCCCACTAATCAACCTAAACAACTTTTTAACAATTCGCAAGAATGTTTTGCAGATTTACCTCTTCCAATTTCAGAGATTTTGGAAATTATTGAAAGACAACCCTTCTTCAAAAGACCAGCCCCCATGAAGACCGACATCAAATTTCAAAATCAAAGCCTCTATTGCGAGTTTCACAAAGAGAGAGGGCAACAGACTAAAAATTGAAGGGCGCTCAGATTCTTGATTGAAAAACTCCTCAAGGAAGGGAAACTCTAAGATTTAATCAACAAAAAAGTTGAAGACCAATCGAAGAAGGCGAAAACCGTTGCTGAGGCCGGTTGGGAGTGCCAGGAGGTATAAGATGCCGTCTTTTTGGCAGTCTCCATATAGGTTGTGAATGTGTGGAGGCAGACAATGAAGGAGAAAATGGTCTGCTCTTCTGTATCCATGGAGGTGTTGGACTTGAATCTTCCAAAAAGTCTAGCATAGCAAGAATCTTCAGGGATGAAGTCTCTGTTGCCTCTGCCTCCGCTCCAACCCCAGAAGTGGTCATTTTTAGCAAGGAAGATCTTCCACACCACGGGAACCCATTTAACGGTGCACTTGTCATCAAGGCTGTGGTAGAGAACTTCACAGTTGAAAGGGTTCTAGTGGATACTGGGAGCTCCGTGAACTTATTGTTCAAATCTACCTTTGAGGCTCTGAAAACTGGGAAGCAGATGCTTCCTACTGAAGGCCCTCTTTATGGATTCTCAGGAGAAAAAAAGGAGGTCAAAGGAATAGTTTCACTAACCGTGATGATGGGAGGGATCATCAAACAAGCTGAGTTCGTTGTAGTAGATGCACCTAGTAGCTACTACGCCATTTTTGGCAGACCTATCCTTAATCAGTATAGAGCAATAGTTTCAACTTTTTACCTTGCATTAAAATTCTCTGCCCAGGGAAAGCAGTTCAGGGTTAGGAGTGATCCTAAGCTCCCCGATAATGCTATGTCAGGACAGTTAGCTTCATCGACATAGGTCATCAACTGGGAGTCAAAGAGAAAGTGTTGGTGCCATTATGCTCCGAATAAGGGGATCGAAGTTCTCAATTTTGAGTTTTGTTTGTTAATCAACAATAATTCTCTTTTGTTCTCAACCACTAAACCCCCTTAAGCATTTTCGGAACTAAAGTTTGTAAATAAATATGCGTTAATAAAATACGTCTTTTTCTTCATCCTTTTTTATCTCTCATTACCTCATTCAGCTTAGATTAATTCCAAGTTAATTATTTCTTGTCTTATCATTTGTTCTAAAAAACGCTGGTTATCTACTCTTTGATACGCTCAGGTCAGAAATGGAAACTTCAGAAGACTTCATCTTAGAAGATCATGAAGTTAAAGATAAAAATAAATCTAAGGGAACTCATTTAGAACCAGCCCAAAGTATCCAGCTTATTCCAGTAAAAGGAGATGAGAATAAAACACTCTCAATTAACGCTGAACTTTCTGAAAACGAAAAAGAAGAGTTAACAACTTGCTTATTCAGAAATCTAGATATATTCTCTTGGTCCGCAAATGAAATGCCAGGAATGGATCCTGATGTAGCCTGTCATCATTTAAACATAGATCCAACTTGTAAATCGGTTCAGCAGAAGAACGAGCAGTAGAAGATACTCTAGCTGAACCAATTGGACAAGAAGTACAAAAACATCTCAAAGCTGGTTTCATCCAGGAAGTGCAATACCCTGATTGGGTCTCAAACGTAGTTATGGTAAAAAAAGCCATGCGGCAAGTGGAGAATGTGCGTAGACTTCACCAAGCTCAATAAAGCCTGTCCAAAGATTGTTATCCTTTACCTCGCATAGATTCTCTGGTCGATTCAGCAGTTGGATTTCGCTACATGAACTTCCTAGATGCATTCTCAGGTTATCATCAGATCAGAATGCATAAACCAGACATTCCTCACACTTCTTTTATAACAAATAATGGATGTTTTTGTTATAAAGTAATGCCTTTTGGTTTAAAGAACGTAGGAGCAACCTATTAGAGAATGATGAATTTCGTATTCAAGAAACAGAAAGGCAGGAATCTCGAAGTATTTGTGGATGACCTCCTTATCAAAAGTAAACAGTTTTCAGTTCATTTAGAAGACCTTGAAGAAACCTTCTCAACACTCAGAGTGTTTAATATGAGGCTAAACCCGCTAAAATGTGTTTTTGGCGCTAACAAGGGTAAGTTCTTAGGACATCTTTTGACTCCAGATGGTTTCGAACCTAATCCAGATAAGGTTAAGGCAATTCTTGAAATGGCACCGCCAAGGTCGCCAAAAGAGGTTCAGCAGTTGGGAGGTAGAATGGCAGGGTTAAGCCGATTTATATCTCGATCAGGAGATAAAAGTGCTCCCTTCTTCAGAATTCTCAGGAAAGCCTCCAAGTTCGAATGGACAGAAGAATGTGATTCAGCATTCACCCAGCTGAAGAAACAACTAACATCGATCCCTCTCCTCCAAATCCCCCGTGAGGGTGAAAATTTATTTTTATATTTAGGTGTTGAGCCGATGCAATTAGCTCAGTTTTAGTAAGAGAAGAAAAGAAGAAGCAATTTCCAGTTTACTACGTCAGTAGAATCCTGAAAAATGCAGAAACCAGGTATCCGATATTAGAAAAGCTTGCTTTAGCACTTATCATTTCAGCTAGAAAACTCAGACCTTATTTTCAAGCCCATTCAATTGAAGTAGTGACAGATCTTCCCCTGAAGAATGTGCTAGGAAAGCCAGACCATTCAGGCAGGTTGGCTAAATGGGCTATCGAGCTAAGTGAATTCAACATCTCGTATATCCCTTGAACAGCCATAAAAGCACAGGTATTAGCTGATTTCTTAATTGATACAGTAAATAATGAATCTGAGGATGATATCGGAAAACCTATACCTTGGATAATTTATGTTGATGGGGCTTCAGGAAAAAATTCCTCAGGAGCAGGGGTAATCTTGGTTAACCCGAACGGAGTTTGAATAAATCAAGCTTTGAAATTTCACTTTTTAATCACCAATAACCAAGCAGAATATAAAGCCCTCTTAGCAGGACTCCGTTTCGCCAAAGAATTAGGTATCGAAGATATCATGGTTAAAACATATTCATTAGTTATGGCGTCTCAAGTAAACAACACCTATGAAACTAGAGAACCAATTTTGAAGAAATATCAGAAGATGGTAAAGCAAGAGATTGGAAAGTTCAAAAGTTTCACTATCCAACATATCCCTCGATCAGAAAATTCAGATGCAGATCACTTAGCTAAATTCGGGTTATCATCATGAAGAACCACATCAGATCTTTTCCACCCAGCAATTGAGGAAGAATCAGTAATGCAGATCGATCATAAAAGCTCCTGGATGGATCCCTTTATGCTATATCTTTCATCAGGAGAATTCCACACTAGTGTAAAAGATAAAAAAGCTTCAGATTAAAAGCAGCTTATTATTATCTGATCTCAGGTATCTTATATCGAAAAACTTTTTTAGCTCCTTTATCCAGGTGCATCTCAGAAGAAGAAGTTCTGATTGTTCTCAGAGAAGTACACTCAGGTGAGTGTGGAAGTCATTCAGGTGCACGAACCCTAGAAAAAAAGATTTTGAGGCAGGGATATTTTTGGCCCAAGATAAGGAAAGATGCAGCTAGCTACGCCAATAAGTGCATTCAATGTCAGAAGTTTGCTCCGCTCCAGCATCAGCCTGCCCAGCAGTTGAAGTCCATCATGACTCCCTGGCCACTCGTAGTATAGGGAATGGATCTTCTAGGACCTTTTCCCACTGCAAGTGGATAAAGGCGGTTTATTCTGGTTATGATAGATTACTTCAGCAACAGGATTGTAGCAAAGGCTCTAGCTAAAACAACCACCCAGATAGTAAAAAAAATTATCTGGGGAGAAATTATCTGTAGGCATGGAATTCCCATGGCCATAATAACAGACAACGGGCCTCAGTTTAACAATTCAGAGATGATTAACTATTGTGATGAAATAGGAATTGAGCTTCAATTTACGTCAGTCCATCATCCAAGGAGCAATGGGCAGGTAGAAGCAGCTAATAAATGTATCCTAAATCTTCTCAAGAAAAAGGTAGAAAATATCAAGGGCAATTGGGCAGAACAACTCCCGGCAGTTCTCTGGACTCTTAGAAATACTCCAACAAGTGCGACTGGTGAAACCCCCTTCAAATTATCTCATGGTTTGGAAGCGTTAATTCCAATCGAGCTCGAAGAAAAAAGCCCTAGGGTCTTATTGGCTCAGCAAAACAAGGATACCTGGATAGGAGATAATGATGAAGATCTCAAACATAGCCTCGACTTAATTGAAGAATTAAGAGATGAAGCTATAGTAAGGCAAGAAGAGATAAAAAGAAGAATGGCGAGATATTTTGATAAAAATATAAGAATCAAAGAATTCACTACTGGAGACCTGGTTTTATTGAAGGTAGATGCAGCAGCTAGATCCAGCTCAGTCGGAAAGTTAAACCCAAATTGGGCAGGTCCTTATATCATAAAAGCAGTATTGAAAAATGAAGCTTATCGCCTCAGCACTTATGACGGAAATGAGATAGCAAATACCTGGAGTGGAGATGATTTGAAACATTTTTACTCTTAAAACAGACTTCTCGTTATTCTTTCTCTACCCCTTAGTGATGTATTCATCTCATCAGTTACTAGACGAAAGTTATTGATTTTCCTAGTTTTTCCATATATAATTCTATATGGGATCGAAATGAATCAAAACAAATAAACTTAAAGTCATACCAAAGCAGATATCGCCGGATCATACATGAACCCCCATGAATTGACGCTGAGCACAACACCTACATTGACCATGGATTGTGGGGAGATTTCGCTTGCATGCAGCAGTAGCTCACCAATCTCATTTGAGAGGGTTCAATATGATATCCCGGATCTTCGACGATATGTGAGCACACCACTGCATCAAGGGAGGTCTTGGTGAATGCCACCTATGTCGTGCCTTCAGATAGTGGCAACAGGCCATCACAGCCTGCTACACTCGATTACTAGTTGGTTGTCCTTCCTTAAAAATAACCATTAAAAACCATCTCATTCCCCTCCCTCTGTTATCTTCTCAACCCCCAGGGTCATTTACCAAAGAACACCATAACTTAAAATAAAATTACAGGTGGTAATGATTTTAAGCTATGGTTTCTTTCTCAAAACAAGGTCGAGCAATCTCTAGATTCAGACTGCTCCAGAAGAACCTTGACATAATGCAGAAGCATCTCAGAACTTTTTAGGCCCCGGTATCCAAAACAATTGTTATCCAAAAATATGGAGTCAAAATGCGACCTGCAGTACGAAGATCGCTACATCTCACTCGATATTGAGTAAGTTTCCTCAATAAAAATGATTGAAACAGTATTAAGACCGATCGATCATAATTCGGGTTCGACTAATCATTGAAAAGATCACTTGCAAAATTATTACCATCTTTATAGTAGAAGGTGGGAGAAGAAAATATACAAAGACAGATGATGCAATCAGATAAAGGTACGCAAGGAGAAAATGCTATTCTATTTTACTATTTCATCAGTCAAAAGTTTTTCATTACAGAAAAAACGTACTAGAATTTAAGCCGCCATATTGGCAGCCAAAAATACATTAAAGAAACAAAATATGTTTTCTACTTCTTCTTTTTCTTGGAGGGTGGGTCTTCATCTTCAGATGAATCGGAGTCAGCGCTGAGTTCGCTCAAAATGGAGGATTCTCCCAGAGAGCCAACGTCAGATTTTGCCGCCGAACTCAGCTCTTCATCAGGATCGAACTGACTCCCACTCAGCTCATCTTCGCCTCCAATTAATGGCCGGCTGAAATCAGCATTAAGGAAATCTTCCAGACCATCAAGGCCGAGGTCATCAGATATAAATGCTTGACCGCCTGGTCTTCCGGAGAGTTATCTTTTCTCCCTTCATATTTTTCTCCAGGTTCATCCTTGCTTTCTTCTCTTCCTTCTCCCTCTACCTCTTTTCTCCCATCCAAAACCGCCTCTCCTTCATCTCTCTCTTCCCCTCCTTCCTCATCAATAAGTTCTTCTCTATCCTTCTCCTCCACCATGTTCCCTCATCGAACAATTCCTCCTCTTCTTCTTCTATATCCTCTTTCTCTGCCTGAAGAACAGTGGCCTCAGGAAATAAAGATAAGAAACTGGTATCCTCAGGAATCTGAACACCATTATCTCGCAACTTAGAAATAGTCATTTCAACTGCCTCATTTATTTCTTCTAACATCACTTTCTGGTAAGCAGGATTACTTTCGTCATACATCTCTTTCTTTGTTTTCTACAAAGGAAAAGATCATAGGTCAATATCACCCAAAAACAAAGCAAACAAGAAGAAAGAAGATCGCGCGATCTCAAAATTACCTCCAGCTCAGCCTTAACAGCCTTATTCTCTGACATATACCTCTGAAGCAGCCTTCCCATGTGATGACAGAAGACCTGATGCCTAAGACCGGTCTGCGAACACAAATCTGGGATAGGGGAATCTTCCCAACTATAAACTTCCTTGAAATTTTCTTCGCCATATAATACAGCCAAGACCGCTCCAGCATGGCGAGAAAGTTCACCGCCCCAGTTCGGGAGGGATGTGGAAACCCCCACACGTTTTCCTATAGGATCCCATTTCATGAGCGGCCTCCCTTGAAGATCAGTCATGGATTGCCTATAACCATACAAGCCGAATGATTTATCAGAATAATCCGAAGGGCCAGCGGTCTGAGAAAGGTATCGGTCTCGATTTTTCTTCAATCTTTTTTCCCTCTGAGTAAGCTCACCCTCCGGAGCATAAGGTAAAGAGGAAGGAACTTGCAAGATCGCTACAAGAAAGAAATTCAAGTAAGACCAAAAACTCATGATAAATGGTCAAAGCATAAAGATCGCTCGAACTCGCTATCCCTTCGTTTGATGGAAGAAACCTCAGCCCAAAGCACCAGGTAATGGTCCAAATCAGCCCTTTTTTCTTTAAGCATATCTTTTATCTGCTTTTCAATAGCAGACAAACTTTTCGGTTTTCGGAAGATCGATTCATCTCGAAGTTTTGGTCGTGTCCGGAGACCGCTTAACCGCCCCTGGAAAATCAAATACCTCTCCGCCCAATTCAGGACCTTGTTAGGAAGATTAATAAATTTTAGACCACTGCAAGCAAAATATAACAGTCCTTTGAAATCTTCCTTTCTCGAGCCCTCCTTCAAAATCTTCAGGGTGAAAAAAGATCTAAATAGATCCAGAGTGAATCTAACATTGACCGATCGTAAATAGCTTATATAAGTAAAAATTAAGGCGATTGAGTTTGGAGGGAGCTGCCTAGGTACAAGACCGTAATATCTAAAAATTTGTTTCATTTCCCACGGCAGAGGAAAACGGAAACCATGGTAAAAGTGGTCAATGGGAACTGCGATCTCATTCTCTCCGCGTAAATTAAGGCTCTCACCTGCAGCGGGCAGGCGAATCACTATCTGCGAGCTCATGGGGTAATCCCTCAGAAAATCCAAATACTCGACTTGAGAAAGGCGGCAAGGGCGCTGCTCGACCTCAAGAAAAATTTTACAAGCACCAGCTCGCGTGGACACCATTCTTCAAAGAAAATCTAGACCGCCTAGGTGTAAAGTTCCAAGAGAGCATATTTAATAAAGCCACCGACCGAGTATTTATAGTCACGAAGGCAATCAAATTGTAATCATTACAAAAATCCTGACCCATTGAGACCGCAAATTCAGACCATGTAAGACAAGCAAAAATGCCACATGATAAAGTTTCAAGACCGAGCGATCTCAATATATTTTCTCATAACTATAAGAAAAATTTATAAGAGTCATGAAATGGATAAAAAACTGACCAAATCCATAACATAAATACACATCACAACAATCTGATCAAGTCCCTCAAATATACGAACCATAAAAGTAAGTAAAAGCTATTTTGGAAGATCCTTTTTCTTTCCGAGGAAAGATACCTGTTCTGAAGCTTATTGACCATTGTAAGCATCATACAAATTCCCGTGTTAGCATCAACAACATATCGTTGAAGATCGCCAGCGTCTCGCTTCAGCTCTTCCCAATTGACGATTTCTTCCTGGTCCGCTGATGCGCAAAACTATGCTTGCAAACGACAACGACAAGTGTACCGTATCGAATGTAGTATAGGTTATAAGAAACCAAAGTCGTATTAGACTCGGGGCGGTTGAGTACTCTTACTTCAAGAAAATCTCTATTATCTTATCAATAAAAACTTTGGGTTGATTTTGCAAAAAGAAAATAAAAAGAAGATTAAAACGATGAGTAAAAAGACTAGCACTCGATCTTGAATCACCATGGAAAATAAATATAGAAAGAACAACTTCTAATTCTCTTAAGAAATTACTTGACCGTGGAGGTTCCCGATTTATGAACATACCTCTCTCGAGGATACGCTCAACTGAGTTTAGGTTGATCAATCGAACTCTCGTTCTAGAATCGAAACCCCTAAAACTCGCCTTATAGAAGTGAACCCCGCTATTGGATATGACTCCAATCCGGGAGATTTATGTCGTCCTCTCTCGAGGAGTGCATTCAAATATCTTTATCCTTGAAATGATCGATTCGAATTCAAAACCTCTCGGTTATTAAACTACGAAAACAAGAATGAGAATTATATATCGAAAATATAATCTCAATTCAATAAAGTTCAAGGATAAATCTTAAGCATTCTAAGGAAGAGAAAGAGAGGCTAGAGATTAAATCATGAATTATATTTTCCTTGGATCATCTCGACCGAGTGCTAATAGAATTTTAGCTACTCATGGAGATGGAGGAATCAAAGAAAATAAAAGGATACATGGAAGAAAGCAAAAGAGAAATGAGAGAATAAGAAGAACTATTTTATTAATTGCAAAAGAAAGTTACAACTAGGAATTGAAAGCTACAACTATTTAATTGAAAATATAAATTGCAAGAGGAAGGATTACAAGACTACTAAAAAATAAAAATAAAGACATGAAATGAAAATGGCTAATCCTAAAATTCGTCTCCAAAATTCCTCCTAAACATCTGGAAAAGCTCCCTTTAAATAGGCAGAATTTTGATGTTACACGCCCTCGATCACGCCCGTGACCAAGGGCATGTAAGGGGCGTGAGTGGTGCTGGAGGAGAGGGCGCGTTCTGGCTTGAATGCAGGCGTTTCAAACGCATCATGCCCTAGGTCACGCCCATGACCTGGGGCGTGTAATCTTTAAATGTGCTGCCGGCAGGAAATCTTTGGCGGGAAGGCGCGTAGCGGGGTCCCGGCCGTGACTTGGATGTCACGCCCTTTGTCACGCCCGTGACCTGGGCGTGTACTTGAACATTCGTTGAACTCCCGCCTGTTCGTCGATCTCCTGAATTTTCGTCGAACGCAGCAGCCAGGGTCACACCCTTGGTCACACCTGTGACCTGGGGCGTGTACTTGGCGAATTCTTCGCGGAACGACTCTGGGAAGTGGAGGCAGGTCTGCAACACATCCTTGGCTGTCACACCCTTGGTCACGCCTTTGACCTTGGGCGTGTACTTGACAATTTTGCTCAAAATGTCCAGAAATCCTGAAAACACGGAAAAGGCTTAAGTTAGTTTATAAAATTAAAAGGAAACATATTAAATAAGAAAATACATATAAATTGAATAAATTCATATTAAAACTATATTAAAATTATACTAAAAGATGAGTACAAAAAGTACTCATCATCCGCACGATCATCAGAAGCAGCGTTGGATGATCCTGCGAGCAGAGAAGGAGGAAAACCTGCCCTTAATTGAGAAAATGCAGTATGAAGAGCATCAGTTTTTCCTCTGAAGAAAATTATTTCCTCCTTAGATTCACGGTGCTTTCTCCGAAGATCAAAAACCTCCTCCCACAGCTTCTTCTTCTTACCATCTTTTTCTCGATGTTCGAGCGATCTCCGCTGCTCATTTAGTTTTTGCTCATTTTTAGCCAAGGCCGCAGGAAGTGTTTTAATGGTGTCTGCTTCAGCTAGCAATACCTCATCTTTTTCTCGCAACTTTTTCTCAAGATCTTTTTCCCGAGCCTAGAAAGCTTGAATCACAAGCATAAGGGGAAATGCAAGCAGTGGAGGGGGAGGTTGATTGGTCTGAGGAGCGATCAACCCACTCTTCTCTAGCAGGTTTTGTGCCTCCATATCTTCTCCTGCAACCAGAAAGCAGTTTTCAATCAACTACAAACACAAAGAGGATGTTTAACAAACATAATACCCATACTTGGAAAAATGGAAACGGGATGAGTAGAAAAATCAGCTCGAGCGACCTCGGAGACTGTAGGTGCAGGATCTAAAATCAGACGAAGGGGACGCTTTCGATGTTCAAGGTCTATCTTTTCTAACTGTCTTTTTTGCGACCGATCCCCTTCTTTTCTTCGTCGTTTTAGCTCCGAAGAGCTAAAGAGAATATCATCGGTCTCAATAAGAACGAGCTCACGTCGCCGAGCTGGAGATTGTGGCCTAATGTAGACTGGCAGAGAAATATCAAGTGGAGCGGTCAAAAAAGGCTTACCAGGGCGGATTGAAAAAATAGCGGTCGCGCGGTCTTCGGCCTGTCTCGTCGCTATAGCATCATCCTCAAAAGATAATGGTTTTCGGCAACAAGGCTTTCTTTTTCCTTAAGCATCTGAGCTTCGAAGGTAAGCCAGTTTTCCTCCCCTTTCTCTTGACTTCCTCCTCTCTCCCCATCATTCTTCTTCAAGACAGTACCCAAGACCGTTTCGGTCTCCTTTGAGACCGCGACAACCTTCTCAGGATCACCTTTTCTTTTTTTTCTCCTCCTTTTCTCGGACAAACTCCCTTTTGTTTCCTTCTCTTCTCTTCCTCTCTTCTTATTCTTTTTCTTTCTTTCCTCTTCCTCCTCTTCTCCTTCTTCTTTCTCTTCTTCTACTTTTTCTTCTTCTTCCTCTCCCTCTTCTTTCTTCTCTTCTCCTCCATCTTCATCTTCTAAATCAGGGATCTGGTCGAGGTATCGCACGGTCTCAGGATCGGATGTTTCAATCGTGTTTATAGGCACTGCAACTCCCTCTCTAGAAACTCCAAGCTTCTTTCCGGAGTTCTCCCCTAAACTCACTTCTAAATCCTTCCCTCTTGCTTTCTCCTCCTTTTCTTTCTTTCCCTCCTCATTTTTTCTCTTCATCTTCTTTTCTCTTCTTTTCTTTCTCCTCTTTTTGTCGCTGTATCTCGTTATGCAAGGAGGCCCTATGTTGTTTTGATATCAACTCCATCCGCTGTTTCTCTTGAATAGCCTGACCTAATTGTTCCTCAGTCTTGACAATAGCAAGAATGTCTGGAGTATAGCTTCCCGGATCTTGTAAAGCTCGAGATCATTCGCTCTCAAAAGGGTCGAGCGACTACAAAAGGTAAAATTAAAATGTTAACGAAATATGTTAGAAAAAAGCCTTGAAACCGCAGCTACCTGTAGAGGAGCGATCTCAAGCGGTCCAGTAGAACAAGCGTCGGCGGATTTGACCGCAAGGGTCTTGGCAAGAAGCTTCAACTTGTTCTTTTTTATCTCAGCCCCCCGATCTATGATTTGTTGTCTCATCGTTTTACCTAAAGATACCTGCTCCATGATACTAGCTGAGATATCTTTGGAAAACATTCCAGCAGAGGGAAAGTTTTCTGCCCGATTGGTCTCTTTAACTCCTGAAGATGAATCTTTAAGATCCAAAAAATTTGAAGTCGCCGAATCAGAAGGTTTATTCAGCATTATTTCAGATGAATCTTTTAAAGGTGAAGCGGTCATCTTTCCCTTTTTGAAGGGAGGTTTTCTTGAAGACACCGAAGGAATGACTCCTTTCTTAGCTATCACACTTTTTAACAAACCCATGGTCAATCGAGATTGAGGTAAGTTCAAATTCCAGACCGCCTGAAAGATTTCCAGTTCCGGGATTCGTTATTGGCAAAAAATCCAAGGAACCCCTGGGTCTATTTATATCCTGAAGAAAAAGATTAAAATATTCCGAACTTTCGCGATCTCCGCGGCCTGATGTTAACATTTTCGAAGCACCTCGGAACTTGAAGA
Source organism: Dactylorhiza incarnata (assembly GCA_033032865.1). Lineage (NCBI taxonomy): Eukaryota > Viridiplantae > Streptophyta > Magnoliopsida > Asparagales > Orchidaceae > Dactylorhiza > Dactylorhiza incarnata. The sequence goes on along the minus strand of JAWHQI010000300.1, from coordinate 2,639,436 downwards.
TGTGCGGGGATTATGTTTACCCGGAAGATCGCAGTATCAAATTATCTCAAGGAGATCGCACGGTCTAACATATGAGACCGACTTAATTGAGATTGCGCGGCCTAGATAACAAGATCGACTTTTGAAACTCGTCATTCTGGTTCGACAATCAATCCTAAAGCTTGCACGGTCTGGTTTCACTCCTTCGCATAACAGGTAACCCTTTCACCTCTGGCTAACTTCTCTTAAAATCTGGGCAGCCCGTATTTTCAAAAGATACCCGTCTGGGCAGCCCCCACGTCTATAAATAGGGGGGTAGGGCTCCCTAAAAAAGCACTTTGGGAAGGGGGGGAAAAGAAGAAGAAGAGGGTGATCGCTGGAGCAAAGCGGTCTCAATCTTCAGCTCGCTTTATCTCGCCTGATTTTGGTCTATTCCAAACCTCTTTTTAGTCATTAACCCCCTTTTCTTTTGCAAGAACATTTTTTCACAGCCCAAGACCGAGTAGCTGGCAATCCACAGTCCCATTCTCGTTTTCAAAGCACGAGTCGCGGAGAAGGCAATTTTTGCATCAACAAAGGCCAAAGGTCGACGGGATGGTCTCGTCGATCGACTGGAGATCACTTCAATTTTGACTTAGCACATAATTTTCCACTTCTTTCATTTTCTAAATAAATCCAACCTACTTCTATCAAAGCCCAGCCCTGGACTACTAGAACAAACCTCCACTCCACGACTTCAATTAGGGTATGTAACCCCAATCAATACTAATTATCAAGACACAAAGATAAGAAAGGAGAAGTAAATTGGAGAAATATGCCAAGGGAAAAAGGAAAAAAAACAACTCATTACTTGCCTATAACTCGAACCACTGAAAAATGGCCTCTCAAGCCCTCCACACCAAGGATCGGCTCAAATACGGCCTAAGCACGAAGAATCTACGAAGATTTGGACAAAAAGAGGGTTAGGGCCGCTACCCCTAGCGCCAAAAACCTACGAAATGGACAAAACTTACTGCGCACGTGACGAGCACAGCGAGAGCTTTCCAAATCAATGCTCCGAAGAAGATTTCGAGCACCGGAGCTCCGTCGGCGGCAGTCTGAAAGCTCAGGAAAACCCCACTCTCTCCCTCTTTCTTCTCTCGAAACTTCTGACTCGATAATTATTGGAAAAAGAAGATGAAGTATATAGTAATATATAAATATATATATATATATATAAATATATATATATACAAATGGTGGATGACATCCAAGCTGTAATAATAATAATAATAATAATAATAAGAAGAAGAAGAAGAAGAAGAAGAAAGAAGGGCCGAACCAAAGGTCGCCGATCCAACGAAATTTGTACCGAAGACCTAAGTCGTCGCTACGAATCCAACGAAGAAGTCGAAAACAAAATCCGACGAGTCAAACTCAAGATATAAATTTTTGAAGTTTACGACGAACAATAATTATACAAACCTTTGGAAAAATCTCCGGGGCTCCAAACACACTCGGATCGCAACGAAACTTCGACGAACCATTCTAAAATTAATTAAATTAATTTTCAAACGCAAAATCTTCCAACTCCGGCACGCTCCAAAATTTGGTCAACTTGACTGAATGAACGCGGAAACGCGCAAACGACGGCGCACCGCTAACTCCGCACTAACGTAACGCCCTTACGTCAAAATGATGTTTAAGAAGGATAAAATAATTCCTGAAAATTTAGGGGCGTTACAGTCACCCCACCAAAAAGAAAGTTTACTCCCGAAACTTAGAACCGAAACTTAGAATACAAACGAATAAAAGGGTCAAAGGGGGGGGGGGGGGGGGTAAAAGCTCACACTCGCTGGATAGAAACGCTATCCGAAGAGGGCTAGGAGAATGGATGCGGATAAGATCTCTTCTCAGCACTCAAAATAGATCACACAAACTGGAAGTATCTAGTAACTGTGGTGGGAGGAACCTCTGCCAGCACACAAGCAGTAAACCAACAAACTCGGGGTAAAATACCGCAGCGGATCAAATCTCAAAATACAGGGCGTTGTGGAGGTGGGTTAATTAACTAACACCCACAGCCCCAAATCAATTTCCTATAACTCAAGAATGGCACGACTGACCAGTCTAGATACCACTAATCTTAAAGCACTGAACTCACCAAGACAAACGTTCCTCGCTAAATAACCAACTAGACTCGCCGAACAAACTCGTCCCACAAACCCGAATAAACTGAGGCCCACTCGGAGAGTGATCAACCTCTTCGACGAATTCAGGGACTAAATAATCGGATTTTAAAGACTTATACAACGAGTACGAAAGGACTAATTCGATGAGCGGAACTCAATCGATGAAGCGTAGCACAAACTTTGCCAAGGTTACACGGTTGATTTAACATTAATAAGTCAAAACCTTAATACCTCGACTCGACGGGTGGGAAGAACAAGTGGATATCTTCTCACACACACATATATGTCGGACTTGGGCAAAAAGAAACGACCAACAAAAATGAAGCGGTGAGAACCTTCATAAATGCGACTTACGCCCGACAAATCTCGAGTAAAAGAGAATTAATACGATGCCGAAAATTATACCACAAATGCAATGAGGGTGAAAGAAGGTAAACCACAAAACTTACCTAGTTTTCACCGGAAACATCCTCCGAACAACTCCTCGTCGCAGATCATTCCAAAAGAAGACATGAGGAGGAAGAATCTATAGAAAAGACGACCAAACGATGACCGTCTACGAAGCTCTCTAGCCAAAAGATCAAGTAAAACTTGAATTGAAACGAACGCACACTTATCATTCTTTACCTTAACTCGCACATAGCCGATATAACTAACGTCTAAATGCACAACCGCAAGCCAACAATAAACTAGGTCAAAACCTAACCTGAAAATGCCAGAGCAGAAAATTGGGATTCTTCCTTGGTCCGCACAACTAGCTCTACCTCTTCCTTCCCCAGTTGTTGCGGCTGCAACAGTAGAGTCTGCAAGGGAACCGCATGCAACGAGGGCAGAGCCTGCGAGCAATTAACCTTCAAATGCCCTTTCTGGACGCACTGGAAACACGGTCTAACCTTCTCCCAGCAGAAGGAAACCTCATGCCCCTTCTTCTGGCAAAAGGTGTAAGCAAGATCTCTCTTAGGTGCACCCTGTATCGCAAGATCCTGAGACTGCTTCTGCGCGCCCAACCTCTTGAAGCATTTCTCGAACAGGTGGCCCGCACGGCCACAAAAAACTACACACCTGCTTGCCCTTCTTACTTGGAGCAGGGCTGCAACTATCAGCAGCTTTCCTCCTTTCCTTCCTTGACACTGCAACCTGACCCACAACAAGGTTCTGCACCTTAGGCTGCTGCCCAAAAGTAGCCGCCATCCAAGTCTGAATCTGCGCCTGCACCACGATCATTTTCCTTGACAACGCCTCGATACTCTGACGCAACTCCTCAATCGCTGCCTCACTGCGCGCGCCTGAGGATTCCTCCTCCGACCGGAGAACCGACTCAGATGCACTATGCTCTGGAGTCATCTATAACAATTACGAATGAACCGCTCATCTACACCTAACTTAAGACACAATAGCTAGGAAACTAGAATTTCCTAACTCGATATAGATCAGAAAAGAATAGATACTTGCTCTTATTGTTACCTTGCTCTGGAAAAAGTTTTATATATGATATTTCGCTTCACTCAGGATGATAAATCATCACCCCTGAATCCCTCGTGCACCTCTCCCGTATGCATGAAGGTTGAACATCTTTCTTTTAAAAGCATGTGTACATGTGTCATCATGTAGATCTCTAGCTTGGCACGTGTGCTTATGCAATGCTATGCAATGCATGCAGTGCTATGCAGTCTAAGAAAGGCCTTAATGCATGCTATGAGTAGCATACACATGCGATCATATGCATCCCATACTACATATTATCGCATGCAACGAAAACGAAAAATCAAATGGACACGTATGCGACCTACGTTATGCATCTCATACTACATAACAGTCGCATGTTGTCACCTATGAGGATCCATATACAGACATATTATGCATCGCATACTACATAATATGCCACGTATACTTCTTTCATGCTTATGAGTGTAGTGCTCATGCTTCAGCCGAGATCTACTGATGACCCATCGGTGGGTGTATGCAATGAATAACGATTCTCATCGGGTGGTTAACCAGGCCAACTAGACAATCCCAGCAACCCGGCTAACCTCCCTCTGATACCAACTATCACAACCCGCATTTTTCCAACGAATTTAATAAATATTATCAGAGCAAGGGCAAAATACGCGTTATGATGCCACGTCATGCAGGGGACAACTATAGACGCTCATGCCGACACTACTCACGAAAATTTATAAAAGACATAAATTTGTTTGAGTTAAATAGAGGATTTACATTTTTAGCTTAAGATCGTGTCCCTCGGTCCAGTAGATCAACTAGTCCACAAGTAGAAATCTATACATACGCAGCAGAAAGATAGTTCCATTTTGTCCTATATGAGCATGAAGATCGAACATCCCAGCATGATGTGCACATCTCTAGATTTAGTATAAGTAAAGAAGGATTTTTCTACGATCTTCAAAGTAGGTGACATTTACATAAAATCGTCCTATGCAAGAATGTCATTTGCTATACATAAAATAACTCATGCAACCTAACATAAAACTTCCCAGAGAGCAATTATGAGAAATAACCAGCCAGTAACAGCAGAAAAGATAGCAAGAAATCTAACACTGAAAAACTAAAGCTAAAGCAATGAAACAACTACCTCACAATAGTGAGGAGGAAACGAACAACTGCAACTAACCGCAGCTTTACTCCTTGCCGCAGCTACCGACCTGAACCTGAACCTGAGGCACTCAAAAGAAAAGAATGCCTCAGCCCAAAAGGGAGCAAGTAACAGCAAGTATAAGAATGAAAGCTATTACGCAACAGGAATAACAACTAGCCAAGAGTAAGCATAGATTTAGCATAATCGGCTTGAACAAGTACACAAGTTCACAAAAAACAAGCCCATAAACGGCGGCATCAAGTAATGAAAATTGATGTATAAGAGACTTCGCAGCCCAAAAGTATAAAAAGGTGTCGTGGTGGTGGCCTCATTGTCCTACCAAAACCACTACAAAAAGAACTGTGATGGAGGACCACATTGTTCCCATTACCCATCCTTCCAGTTCAAAACAAATCCATCATTATCCATTGTGGTGGGGCCTGACATATCCACCCACACTCTAGTCTAAAAAGAAGCCACTGTGGTGGGGGCCTGAAATACCACCCACACTTCAGTCTAAAAGAATCCACTGTGGTGGGGGCCTAAAATACCACCCACACTCTAGTATAAGGCCACTGTGGTGGGAGCCTGAAATACCACCCACACTCCAGTATAAAAGTAATTATTCTAATTTATACTTATCAGAAACATACTTTGTTTGGCATTCAAGGAGGGTTATACATGAATCATGAAGGAATAAAATTCCAAAAGAAAGAAAACCGTGCTTTCACTTATCTTAACCATTCAGACAATAATCACATGATCAACCATATATCATGCACAAGACAAGGGAAAATTACCTTGGATTACATGAGGAAACATTCCTATTAGTCACAATAGCATGCTGCATGGGAGGCTCAAAATGCTAACTGCAACCTAAAGAAACTGGATCAAGATGATACAGTCGAGTATTGGGGTGAGACCGTCAAATAAAACATAACTTCATTTAAAGCCTAAACAAATGAACTCAAAATGCTCAACATTATAATGTAAGATACCCGAGAACACCTTGGCAAAAAGGACTTAAATTATTCGATGAAACAATTCGGGATATGCGATGAAATCGACAGAAAGACCTATCAAAATTCGACGGGAAGACTTAACAAAAGTCGACGGGAAGCTTCAAAGAAACAAATTGGCTGGAAGAGAGGCCGGTCGACGGGACGGTAGCCCGATCGACGGGATGGGAGCCTGGTCGATGGGATGTCCCATCGATTCCTACTTTGAAGCTCAACAAACTTGAATTGCCTGCTCTCTCCCATCGATCGACGGGACTGGTGGTCGATCGACGGGACGGGATGCCGATTTTAACTTAGGATTTTCATAAAATTTCTTCCAACCACCAAAACATTCTACCAGAGCTCAAACTCAACTTCAAAACACATGAAAAAGCTTTAGAGGAAATAATCAAACATTCTTAAGAAGAGTAATCTTTTCCAAACCAAGGGAATGGAGATTTTTGCATGAACAACAAGCAATTAGCATAATTAAAATTTAAGAGTGTATGAAATATTATTGGTGTAGGTGAAAGAAAAGGAGAAATATACAAGTAAGCTCAAGATTTTTAGCATAAAGTTTGCATACCAAGCAGGCATCTTAACAGTCAGAGGAAAAAAACATCAAAGGGAGCAATTTTAGATAAGGAGGATTACAACCTCTTAACATAAGAATTCAAGCACATAATGAGAAAATTATTAGCCATACAAATTAAGACTTTAGCTAGAATCAAGAAAAACAAACAAGATCCACAAGGGAAAAATAACAGCCACTAACCTAAACTCAACAGGATAGACATACAAGAAAGAAGGAGAGGACTGAAAAGAAGGTCCTTCAGTCATATAGCAAAGCAAGCCAAAGAGGACTACTGCTACTTGAAGAGCACATCTAATTGGAGAGCCTAGCATAGCTAAGCTTCAGGAAAAGGGGCATCAAGGAGAAAGACTGCTATTTACAGCCCATAACCACTAAGAGAACTTTTACATCCAACCAAATTACTAACGACAGTGAGGAAGAAGCATTACCCATCACTGAGAAAGTTAACACAAATTGCATAGAAAGCTATAAGGTGTAATCCCATACACATGAAATTGAGTCTGAACGGGTTTAAATACTCAGAAATTAAAGGCAGATTACCCTGAAAACCTTGGAGTTCTGGACAGGAATTCTGGACAGAAACTTTAATAAATTATGGGCTGAAAGAGAGAAATTTCTGAAGAAGTCTATGGTACAAACAGGAATCAAAACATTCAGGAAGAAACATGATTTCTGAGAATACACAGAAAATAACTTTTCTGAAAGAATCTATCAGAACAAGAAAGACCGCAGACAAAACTGCACTTGCATTAAAGGGGGAGAGAAAAAAAGACAAGGAAAAGGCTCCAAAATGGGAAAAGGGCAAAATCGACGGGGGTTCCCGTCGATCGGCGGGAAGTCCCGGCGATCGGCGGGAAGTCCCGGCGATCGGCGGGAAGTCCCGCCGATCGGCAGGAAGACCCGTCGAACTTTACATAGAGCACAGGGGAAGAAAACTTTCCTCAGCTATTTCCAAAGGTCGACGGGATGGTCTCGTCGATCGACGGGAGGTCCCGTCAATCGACGAGATGTCCCAACGATTTTGACTTAGCACAGAATTTTCCACTTCTTTAATTTTCTAAACAAATCCAACCTACTTCTATCAAAGCCCAGCCTTGGACTACCAGCACAAACCTCAAATCCAACACTTCAATTAGGGTAAGTAACCCCAATTAATACTAATTACCAAGATACAAAGATAAGAAAGGAGAAGTAAATTGGAGAAACATGCCAAGGGAAAAAGGGAAAAAAACAACCCATTACTTCCCTATAACTCGAACCACCGAAAAACGGCCTCTCAAGCCTTCTACGCTAAGGATCGGCTCAAACACGGCCTAAGCACGAAGAATCAATGAAGATTTGGACAAATAGAGGGCTAGGGCCGCTAAGCCTAGCATCAAAAACCTACGAAATAGACAAAGCTTACTGCGCACGCGATGAGCACGGTGAGAGCTTTCTAAATATATGCTCCGGCGAAGATTTCGAACCGGAACTCTGTCGGCGGCGGTCTGAAAGCTCAGGAAAACCCCACTCTCTCCCTCTTTCTCTCTCTCGAAACTTCTGGCTCATTAATTAATGGAGAAAGTAGAAGATGAAGTATAATATATATATATATATATATATATATATATAAACAGATGGTGGATGAGAGCCAAGCTGTAATAATAATTATAATAATAAGAAGATGGTGGATGATAGTCAAGCTGTAATAATAATTATAATAAGAAGAAGAAAGAAGGGTCGAACCAATGGTCGCCGATTCTAACGAAATTTGCACCGAAGTCAAAAGTCGGCGCTACGAATCCAACGGAGAAGTCGAAAACAAAATCCGACGATCCAAACTCAAGATATAAGATTTTGAAGTTTACGGCGAACGATAATTATACAAATCTTTGGAAAAATCTCCGGGGCTCCAAACACGCTCGGATCGCAATGAAACTTCGGCGAACCTTTCTCAAATTAATTAATTTAATTTTCGAATGCAAAATCTTCCAACTCCGGCATGCTCCAAAATTTGGTCAACTTGACCGAACAAATGCGGAAATGCTCAAACGATGGCGCACCGCTAACTCCGCACTAACGTAACGCCCTTACGTCAAAATGACGTCAAAGAAGGATAAAATAATTTGTGAAAATTCAGGGGCGTTACATACTTGGACATCAAATGTATTTTCTCAAGAGCCTGATGTCGATGTAGGAACTAAGAATGGAGGTATAAGCTTGGACGCGCAAAGTAGGTCCGGTGTGAAGATGGTGCAGATAGGAGAAGTTGTTCTCGCCTCCTTGATGCCTCAACCTGCCCTAATAAGGATCGTTTCATTTCTCAAGTAGATCTGGTGTTAGATGGAGAGCCCTATCATGATGCCATCATCATCAAAGTTAGGCAAATCATGGTGGACAAAGACAATTCTTGTTTGGCTTCATGTTTGAAGATCAGTTTGTTGTATGAGCGTGATGGACCACTGATGAGTTTTGTACGAGACTAGAAATAAGTGGAAGGGTCTATACTATTGAGGTATATTTAATATAATGGGTTAACAGATATTTAGCGGTTGGTTAGGATCCATTAGGGATCCACGTACCCGTCGGGGATTTAGGGTTTGCCTATAAATACCCTGCTAGGGGCAACGAGTAGAGTGTTCCAAATTAGATACTCACGCGGATGCTTTGAGCACCATTCCTAACATTCTCGAAGTCTCACTCATTCTCCCGTGCATTTTCACTGTAACCGCTCTTCTCCCTCTCGCGATTCTTTATCGCACCCAACTAGAAACTCCTATCGATCGAAGGAGGAAGATTCTCGTAACTTCCATCACCGCTCTTCCTTTCGTGGATCGTTGGCGTCTTCTCCGTGGGATGTTCCTCGTCGCTGCCAAGGAGGAGGGATCTCGCTCCCTCCAAGTTCGTCGTTCGTGTTTCTGTAGCGAAGAAGATCTCCGATCGCGAGAATCACAGCCGTCATCCTCCCCGATCATGATTCCATGTTCATGATTTTTTTCCCAGTGAGAAGGCCTTCACCGACTCCTATTCGCCGCTCCCATCAGCGAAGGAGATCGCTGTTTTTTTGCGAGAGTTTTGCGTCATTCCAGACGGGCTCTTCAAGTTTCACGTCTCCATGCAGAAGGACATTGCCGCCCGCGTTCCCTTGCGGTGAAGGAGATCGACGCCTGTTCTTTCCTGCAGTGCAGAAGTGGTTGCCGCAGGACTCTCGTTCCCATCACTGCGAAGGCAAAGCCCGCTCCCTTCATTTCCAGTGACGTGCAGTGAAGTGTCGCTGTCGATCTAGTGCGATCCTGATCCAGTGTGCAACTGCCGTCAGAGCCGCCGCTCCTTGTCGAGGAAGAAGATGCACTTCCGCGCACGTTAGAGTTAGCCTCCACTACCGTCAGGCGCTAGTGGATAGCGCCGGCGCTAGCGCCACTTATTCGTGGCCGCACCTTGCCTTCGTGGGTATCGTCATTATAACAGTTGCTGCCAACATGTTCATGCATCCTAAGCATAAGTTTAAGCCTGGCAAGACTAGACCATTACCCAGTGCACCCGCAGTTGTGGACATGAGAAAAAAGGTGAAGAAATTCAAAGGCAAGTGTTATAATTATAACAAGTGGGTCACTGCACTTCCGAGTGCAAGCAACCAAAGAGAGGTGGCTCTAGCACACCAAAGCTTAATAACATGGCCAATATGGTTCATCAGACCGCGCCTACCGACTTTGTTGCCATGGTCGGTAACGGAAAGGCCAGTACCGAGTGCTGGCTAGACTCAGGTGCAACCTGTCACGTCTGCAATAACAATGCGCTTCTGGAGGATGTCACTGCAGTCCAAGAGACTGTCACCATTGCTGATGGAGGAGTAGCTGATGTGCTGAAGGTCGGCAATACTACCTTGACGCTCTCCTCAGGTAAAACTCTTGCTTTGAAAAATGTTAAATTTATACCATCATTAGCTGCTAATTTAATTTCAATTAGTTTGTTATGCGATGCTGGTATGTCATTTAATATTTGTGGTGGTCGAGTAACGCAGATGGTTCACTCTCATTTTTTTGGTTGTGCATATGTCGTCAACAGAATGTATAGGTTGAGTCTAGCAAACGGCATAGTAAATTAGGTTAGTTCTAATTTGATCGATCCTAAGACTTTACATGCAAGACTAGGACACGTCAATTATAGAAAACTACTCCTGCTAGCTAGAACTCACAACATCCCCTTAGACACAAAAACTAGATTTGACAAATGTGAAATCTGTACTCAAACTAAGATAACTAGAACACCTTTTACTCAAGTTTCGAGGAGCAAACAATTGCTAGAGTTAATACACTCCGACATATGTGACTACAAAATTTTTGTCACACGTGGAGGTAAGAAGTATCTAATATTTTTTATCGACTGCTACTCTAGATTCAGTCACGTTTATCTACTTAAAACCAATGATGAAGCTTTTGAAACTAGGGTTGAGAATCAACTTGACATGAAAATCAAAAGGTTAAGGAGTGATAGAGGAGGAGAATATGTTACCGGGGAGTTCAGAGATTTCCTTGCCAGCAATGGCATCATCCCTGAAATGACTGCTCCTTATTTCCCCCAATCCAATGGTATCACTAAAAGGAAAAATAAAACTTTTGTTGAAATTTTGAAGTGAAGTGGAGGTGACTGGGCGGTCTGTTTGGGTGACCGCCGAGACCGCGCGGTTTGTGATTATATTCTGCCGGTCTGGCTCTGCCGGTCTGTACTGGCGGACTGCTGGTTCTGCCGGTCTGTTCTTTGTAGTTGCGGTCTGTTCCCGAGTTGGTCTGCTAGTTATCCTGTCTTCTTTGTTGGAAGATCGGGCGGTCTGTTCTTATGTGTGACCTCCTATCCGGGCGGTTTGTGCTTGGCGATCTGGCGACTTGTTCCAAGTCGGCCAAATGGTTCGTGTTTGCTCCTGGTGATCTAAGGGAGGAGCGATCTTTGTGCCCGCGCGGCTTGTGCGTGGTCTCGTGTTCGCGCGACTTGTGTGTGATCTGCCTGTTGTTCTGCTGTCTTGGTTGGATGGTCGTCCAAGTGGTCTGATCACGCGGTCTGCCTTATGAGACCGCTGGCGATCTAACGGGTGGTGACTATATCCTGGTTTGTGCGGTGACGACATCCGTTTACCCACCTATAAATAGGGGTGCATGGCCCGTCATTTATAACGAGAACTATAAGAACTGAGTCTGGGTTAATTCGTGCAGTCTCAACCTTGAGGTCGGGCGGTCTCGGAAGCGAGTTGACTGTTTGTTGTGTTCGCAGGTTTGCGGTCAGCAGGTTGCGGTCTCCTTACTTGGTGATTCCCAGCGGCTTAAATAAATATTTCGGCAGCGGTCTGTCTGCGAACTGGTTTATGTTCGTTCTTGTGTTGTTTGCAGCGAGCTCAGCGATCAGGCGACCTTCAGCGGTTAGGCGATCTGAGTTGCGGTCTGGCGACAACTTCAATTCTTCATTCCAATAAAGCTCCAGTTCGTGCGGTCTGAGGTGGCAGTCTTGCAGTGCAGGCGGTTTGTCTGTTTCCTGTCCACGCGGTCTCAGGTCAAGCCGGGCGACTTCTGGAGTCGAGCGGTCAGTGCGGTCTCAGCTTGTCTAGCCGCCAGATTTGTTTTGGTGTGTTTTGTTCTTCTCGTCTCCGTGATTCTTATGAATCATGTCTCGCCATGTATGTCTCGCACTGTAAATAAAGTTTGTGATTCAATAAATTCTTTTGTGTTGTTGTGTGGCATTGTGGCTGTTTGGCTTTAACTCAGTTGATGCAACTCCTGCTTACTCCCAAACGGTTCAAATCAACAATTTTAACATGGTATCAGAGGGAGGTTGTTGGAGTGGATAAGCAGTGTTCAACTTGAGTTGCCATCATCTTTGTGAAGAAGAGACAAAATAGATTGCCATGGAAGGTGTATACGCAAGAGGGCTTGGTATTGAACTCTGTTGGAGCTTGCTTTCAGCATCTCTTGGTTTGAGAATAACAAATACCGTGTTGTATTTGATCTAGTCTTTTGTGTGTTTATAGTGGCCAGGTTGTATAGGTTCAATGAGGAGACAAGTCCTCGTTCATGGGCATGATCCGCGAACGACAAGTCTCAGGTTGGATGAGTTTTGTGTGCTGATCTTAAAATGGCCATAACTTTCAATCCAGGAAGAGTTACAGAATGTGCCACCCCATTTCGGAGATGAGAACGACTCAATCTACAGTCTGGAGAAGTTTCGGATGGCAAAAATGAAGAGGAGATGTCGCCCAGGCGACAGTCACTGTCGCCCAGGAGATAGTCAATGTCGCCCAGGCGACAGTCAATGTCGCCCAGGCGACAGTCAATGTCGCCCAGGCGACAGTCAATGTCGCCCAGGCGACAACAGAGAAGTTACAACTACTTTCCCCCACGGCAGCACGACGAAAAGCAGTTTTGAGATGTCGGAAATTCGACATCGATGTCGCCTAGGCGACAGCTCGGAGGTTACAACAACTGCCCACGACAGCACCACGACCGGCAGTTTTGCGCTGTCGGAAAATTCCGACAGTCACTGTCGGAATTTCCGACAGCGATTTTCTATAAATTGACACATTGTGTTCGTGCATTTCAACCACTAAAGATTCTAAGTCCCTTCCTGAGTGCATTCCATCCAGAGAGCTCCAGAACCTCATGAACTCCCATTTATGCTGAGAAGGTTTGAAATTGAAGACGAGATCGGACGCGCTTCTACATCAAGGATCATCTCGAGGCTTCAACCTTCCTTTCAGAGATCTGAATTTCTAGGGAGTTCTTATTTTATCTTGTATTTTCATTTATATACATTTTACTTTGTATTGGTAGGGAAAATCGCTTCCTTGTGCGGAGCGTCTAAGTCCTTGCGTGGCTTAGGGGAAAATCGCTTCCTTGTGCGGAGCGTCCAAGTCCTTGCGTGGCTTGGTGGGAAATCGTGGCCTTGTGTGCTACGTCTAGATCTTGGGAAGATCTAGAGGATAGGCTTGGGCTTGGTCTAGGGAGAGACAAATGATAGCCTTCCGATCCTTGGGAGAAGGATTGGTAAACAAAAAGAAATTTACATTTGTACGCCTCCGATTTCTAGCGATATAGAAATCAAATTTATGTAAACACTTTTTCATACATATAATCATGTCTCTTTTGTGTTTACTTGATTTGTATCATTTGGCGTAATCTCTATTATATTGTGTTCTAAGTTTTCAATTCTAAATCTAAATTGTTTATTTCAATCTCCTTCATTATAAAACAATTTAGTAATTATCTTGAAAATTATAGAAAGAATTTTATTCCCTTATTCACCCCCCCTCTAAGGGCGCCGTAAGATCCAACAATTGGTATCAGAGCAAGGTTATTCCAAATCGGCTTAACAACCGGGAATAATGGCGCCTCTTGATCATGATCTCGCTTCTACTAGTGGGGAAAATTTTAATATAAATGAAAAAGTATTATCACCACCATTATTTATGGGTGAAAATTATAATGGGTGGAAAATATTAATGAAAAATTTTCTTAAGGCCTTAGATGAAAAAGTTTGGAATATTACTATTAAAAAGCCATCTAGCGTACTAACTAGAAACGAAATTATTTTAAATGCAAAATCTATGAATAGTATATTTTGTGCGTTAGACCAAAATATTTTCAAACTTATTTATACTTTACCTACCGCATATGAAATTTGGAGTTTTCTTGAAAGAACTTATGATTCTCCTTCTACAGGTACGAAACATTCACAAGAACCGGAAAATATGCAAGCCTATGCAAATATTCAAGAAAGCTACACAAAGGATGGATCCATAGAATGCTCATCAAGCGGAAAGGATGATGGACACTCTTGTTTGGAAGAGGAAGATGAAGAAGACAACGTCACAATATTGGACTCAGTTGATGGCAACACATCAAGCAAAAGAGAAGACAGAAACTATTGCAAGGTAAGAAAATCTAAATCTTCTCTTTTTTGTAAAAAATTCTATTTCTACATCTCGTATGCTTAAAATTGCTAAACGCAAAATTTTAAAGTTAAAAATTGCTAATTCAAAATTACGTTTAGAAAATAAATCTTTAAAAGCAAACGATAACGTAGAATCAAATATTGATGTGTTAAATTCTCTTTCGCGCTCTTTAGTTAAAATTCATATTCCTTGTCTTAATTGCAATTTATTAAAAGAAAAATTCAAGGAAATTGAAAAAGGGCTCTTAATTTCTAAAAGGCATAATGAAAAATTGATAATTGAAAATGATGTTTTATCTTGCAAGTTAATACAATTAAAATCTTTTGTTGAAAAATTTCAAATGTCATGTAAGGAATTTCATCATAAGATTTTGAATAACAAGAATAAATCAACTTACAAAATCATTTCTAAAAAGGATCATTTTCATACTTTAAATCAAAAGGAGTTTAGTTTCAAAAAGAATTATGATCCTCACAAAATTCTTAAGAGTCATTATTATAAGTCTCAATATATTTTCAATTATGACTCAAATTTAAAAACTCCTTTTCATGAAAATCAAACTATAAAATATAATCCTTCATATTATAAGAGTATGTCTATAAGAAAGAGTGGAAATGAAAATCATCAAAATAAGAATCAATCTTTTAAAACATATTGTAACCCACTCTTTCAACAATCACTTCTAAAGAAAGACAATCACTCTTATAAACTTTCAAAGAATCCATATAATAAAATTCATTATGATTATCATCATCAATCTATTTTGAAAAATAATTTGAATAAACATAAATCACAAATGAATTATTTTTCAAACAAATATAATCATGTAAAGATGTCATATAATCATAATATGAATTTAAAAGAAAAACAACCAAAGTATGAATGGAGGCCCAAAATTAAAAATGAAACACTAACTCCACTTGTAAAGGCCCATTCATCACTTTCTCTCCAAAAGCCTACTCGATGTATTTGGGTACCCAAAGGAACCATTCCACTTGGTCCCCTTTGGATACCTAAATCTCTTATTCATTAGAATTATCGTATTGCATGAAGTAGAAATAAATTAAATATGAAATATCATTACTCTACTTCATGATATGCTTAATTGCTTTTTCTTTTATTTGTTTTTCTTATTGTTGAGCCAACACGCTAAGGTCACTTAGATATATTATGAAATATGACTTTTACATTTTAAGCCTAACATATAACATTAAGTCATATATTTTTCAAAGTGATCTATATCTCATCTTTGATTGTTCTTTATCCTTTTTAAATCCTTTATCCATCTATGTCTTGAATTAACATTATCATTTGAATATTGAAAAAAAAAATTTAGACTAATGAAATTTTTTTTTTAAAATGGATTTAAATGGTTTATTAAAGGGCTTAAGCTAAAAATTAAAATGCGCAATGTTATGATAATCTTCTATTTTATTTGCTGCATATGATAGCCCTTATAATGAAGAATATTATCTAGAAAAATTGAAAATAAAAATTCATCTAAACGCATGTTTAAATCTTTCAAAAATGCGAGTTTACGATCAAAACTTCAAACATCCATATCGTTTGATCCGCTCGCCTGATTTTTGTGTTTAATATATTTTTGGAAAGAGCACAAAAATCTCCATCCAATGGCAATATAGGCTTGTTCATTTGAGTTCTCTTGGTGCTGTCAACTTTCCCAATTACAACTCCATTTTTAAAAGCTATCTTAGTTTGCTTGATTTGGAAATTTCTGTGTTTATGAATTTTTTCATCACACGCTATCCTTAGAATAATTGTTTCATATTTTATATTATGTGTGTGATGTGTGTCACCTATGTTTGCATGTAACTTAGACCTTAGAATCATCTTGTATCATTAAGATCAAATCAAAAGTTTAATCATTTCATTCTAGGTCTAAAGAAAATTAATTTGAAAACTTCTCATATTTCATGCAACATAATCTCCATTAATCCTATGTAATAACAGTGCATTCAAACTCATCATCCTAGCATTGCTTCTTGGTCTATGCTTATATATTTATGCTGGGTAGAACACTTACAATGTTATTCAACTTTCATGATAACTATGTGATTTGAAATTATATAGAATATTAAAATTCCAACAAACACATAGTTTATGGATTAATCATTAGAATATATATATGAATATTATATCATAAATCATATATTATCATGCAAAACCAAAGATCAATTGATTCAATTATTGAATGCAAATTTTATTATAAATTTCAAAACATTCTATATGTGATCTTTGTCTTTAATATGTTTACATGATCATCATTTCTAGGCTTAAAAATCAAACATGCTTATTCAAAGAAGATCACTATATCACAAGTCTAGAAGAATTAGAATTTACATACATCATGATGATCTGAGATATATTCTATGCCAATTTGTCTATAATCATAAATCATAATTCATGTTCTGTCAAGACATATCTCAAATCGATAATAGGAATTATGAATCTTATGATAAAAATTATGAATAATGTTTTCTTTACATTATTTGATGTATTGATTTGCTTTGCTAGTGATTGCATGTATCTCTCATATTTGTAGACTCTAGAATCAACTTTGTAATGAAAGTATAAATCAAACTAAATCATCACTCCATTCTAGATCTATAATTTGAAATTCTATTTTGAAATACATGCAATATTAATATTAATCTTATAACATGACATGAAACCCAAAACTCATCATACTAGCATTGTCACTTATTGAATATTAGTAATTGTGCTAGTTATCTCATTTCGTCATCTCATAAAAAGTAGAAAAGCAATGCGGATTTATATAACTCATCACATTAAACAAAACCCATAGTTTTTATATCAACCCTTAGATTTAAAAGCATAGGTTGTCCAAAAGATTATTTCACCTATGACTTTATATCTCACAATAGCGGGGGCGTAGGGTTGTATGCATTAGAGACCTAACCTCTAAGTCATGTCTTGTCCTTAACCAGGGAGGGTTCCAGTGGGGCCTTGCGAGGCATTGGGGGGAAAGAGTGCTAGGTTGAGTGTTCTCTAGTGTGTGCATATGAGACTAACACCCCAACCTACGGCATGCGTGCAGCTCCTCATGCCCATCCGTCACTTAGTACGGGGCTAGGGTGTAGACATTTAGTCGGGGTAGTTTCTAATCTTAGGACATACCTATATTACGTACTGCATGAACATTTTATTTACTTATCCCTTAAATCATGCATATTTTGGGTTGTTTAATAAAAATGTCCTCATGTGTTTGCATAATTTATTTTTTTGAGCTGAAATGTTTTTGTAAAACACATGTATTTGAAAAAGCTAAAGTTTTATGCAAATTTGAGCAATCAAGACATCTCTGAAAATTCTGAAATTTCAGCATGGAACTACTCTAAGGACACTTAATCAAAATAAAAAAATCAGATTTTTAAAATTCTCAAAAAATCGAGTACTGTTTCCAGCGCTAGCGTGGGTGTTGGAATTTTCTGATTTTTAAAATTTCTGAAAATCCATAAAAATATGTTGGTTCATATTTTCTACTTATTTGTTGTGTTTCTAACTTTTGTTATTTTTGTTTTATTTATATTATGAAAAATCAACTACAAAAGATCAAAATTCAAAAATACAAAATTTTTTTTTGCTATTTGTGTTTTTAATCATATTATGAAAAATCAACTACAAAAGTTCAAAATTAAAAATATATACAAAAATATGTTTTTGTTATTTATTTATTTTTTATGAAAAATCTACTACAAAAATTCAAAATTCAAAAATTACAAAAATATGTTTTTGTGATTTTCTGTTTTTATTTGATTTAAAAAAAATGATTAAACTTAAAAAAACTGTATGATCTTTATTGCCAATAACAAGCATGTATGAATTCTAGTATTTAGAATTATTTACAATGTTAAAATTTATTTCTTGAAATTTCTATGAACATTGTTTTTATTATCATGCTTTGATATATCTATTTAAGTGCATCAATTGTATTGAAAAATGTGTAGAACCAAGCTTAGCATGCCTCTAAGTATGAGTAAATGTTTTATGATTGATAATGATATATTTCACTCACTTATTTTGGTAATCAACATGTGTGTCTAAATCTAAAATGTTTGCTTGTGTGTTGTATTTGTACAATGAATTAAAACTTGCATAAGTTTTTTACCTACACTACATTTGAATTGCACTTATGAAATTTAGAAAAGTGGTTAAAAGTTAAAAAAAATTGGGTTTGCAAAACAAGTGTATTCGGAGAATGTCGTCTCACAAATGTGAACAAAAAAATATATATATGTAGACAAATATAACTCCACCAAGCACTACTTGAACCTCCTGATAAGTCTTCATAAGCATTGTGAGGTTGAGCACCTTGGAAAGAATAGTAAAATGGCTTGTGCAAACCTTAGTTATTACACCACTTTGTTAAAAAAAAAAATTAAATTATGTGCATTAAAAGTGTGTGAAAGTAATTTACTTATATTTTATTGTGCACTTTACTTTACATATGTCTTGTATTTTGATGATTTAAATCAATTGTTAACATTGCCCAAAATACACTTATGTGCATATCATTATCTTTCATAACACTTCTTCTCATAAGTATTGGATTCTAATGCTTTATCTATACTACTCTTTATATAAAAATGCACTAGATAACCTATCATGATCTCTACAATGTTTTGGTATCTCTTGAACTTAAAATTAAGTAACATTATAGTATAATCTCTCTTTAATATGTTCATTTCATGCTTGGTATCTTTATGAAAAACTTTGAGATTTCAAAAAGGTTAAAACATCTTTCAATTTTGAACTAAAACTCATATTTTTACTTATGCTTTTCATGCTTACAAAAATGATGTTTCTTATAATCTTCCGCTTGCTTACAACTCTTATCTTTTTATTTGAAATATCTTTTATATACTATGCTTCAACTCTTTATCATTTCATATATTTAAAAGCTCGATCATGCTTTGTTATTTAAATGCCTCCTTACTACCCTCACCCCACCTTCTTTTGATAATACCAAAAGGGGGAGATTAATTCAAAAAATCTAGAAGATTAAGGGGAGAATAATTAAATAATGCACCATTGCAATTAATTATAACATTTAGGGGGAGCATACATTTAGGGGGAGAATACAATTTAGGGGGAGTATATTAAAAAGTTTTCATGGAAAGCGTCTATTGCTCGATCATGACAACCCACTTTTGGTAATAACAAAAGGGGGAGAATAAAATGAGAAATCTAGTGACATATATATTTAGGGGGAGTAAAATCTGTCACGCAGTAAACCTTTTATTCATGCATATCTTTTATCGCACTTATCTATAAACTCACTAATTTCTCATATGGGTATTTGTTATTATCAAAAGGGGGAGATTGTTGGAGCTTGCTTTCCGCATCTCTAGGTTTGAGAATAACAAATACCGTGTTGTATTTGATCTAGTCTTTTGTGTGTTTATAGTGGCCAGGTTGTATAGGTTCAATGAGGAGACAAGTCCTCGTTCATGGGCATGATCCGCGAACGACAAGTCTCAGGTTGGATGAGTTTTGTGTGCTGATCTTAAAATGGCCATAACTTTCAATCCAGGAAGAGTTACGGAATGTTCCACCCCATTTCGGAGATGAGAACGACTCAATCTACAGTCTGAAGAAGTTTCGCATGGCAAAATGAAGAGGAGATGTAGCCCAGGCGACAGTCACTGTCGCCCAGGCGACAGTCAATGTCGCCCAGGCGACGGCAGAGAAGTTACAACTACTTTCCCCCACGGCAGCACGACGAAAAGCAGTTTTGAGATGTCGGAAATCCGACATCGATGTCGCCCAGGCGACAGCTCGGAGGTTACAACAACTGCCCACGACAGCACCACGACCGGTAGTTTTGCGCTGTCGGAAAATTCCGACAGTCACTGTCGGAATTTCCGACAGCGATTTTCTATAAATTGACACATTGTGTTCATGCATTTCAACCACTAAAGATTCTAAGTCCCTTCCTGAGTGCATTCCATCCAGAGAGCTCCAGAACCTCATGAACTCCCATTTATGCTGGGAAGGTTTGAAATTGAAGACGAGATCGGACGCGCTTCTACATCAAGGATCATCTCGAGGCTTCAACCTTCCTTTCAGAGATCTGAATTTCTAGGGAGTTCTTATTTTATCTTGTATTTTCATTTATATACATTTTACTTTATATTGGTAGGGAAAATCGCTTCCTTGTGCGGAGCGTCTAAGTCCTTGCGTGGCTTAGGGGAAAATCACTTCCTTGTGCGGAGCGTCCAAGTCCTTGCGTGGCTTGGTGGGAAATCGTGGCCTTGTGTGCTACGTCTAGATCTTGGGAAGATCTAGAGGATAGGCTTGGGCTTGGTCTAGGGAGAGACAAGTGATAGCCTTCCGATCCTTGGGAGAAGGATTGGTAAACAAAAAGAAATTTACATTTGTACGCCTCCGATTTCTAGCGATATAGAAATCAAATTTATGTAAACACTTTTTCATATATATAATCATGTCTCTTTTGTGTTTACTTGATTTGTATCATTTGGCGTAATCTCTATTATATTGTGTTCTAAGTTTTCAATTCTAAATCTAAATTGTTTATTTCAATCTCCTTCATTATAAAACAATTTAGTAATTATCTTGAAAATTATAGAAAGAATTTTATTCCCTTATTCACCCCCCCCCTCTAAGGGCGCCGTAAGATCCAACAAACTCCTCACATCGACTAACTATAAGAAATGGAGGTCATGTATGTAGAGCTATTTAATTGGCGAGGATCTATAGGAGATAGTTGGAGGAGAAGACACACAAGAGGTGTTTCTAGCAGGAGATAATATGGCAGAGGTGAGACTTTGGAGGAGGACTAATGCTAAGGCAGAGTTCACACTCAAGAGGGCTATCTCACCAGAGCTGTTTGACCACATCATTGGATGTAAATCTGCTGCTGAGATTTGGACGTCTTTGGACGGGCTGTTTAATAAGAAGAATGTAGCTCGGCTACAGTTTCTTGAAAATGAGTTGGCGAAGGCCTCTCAAGGCGATCTTTCTTTTTCTACCTTCTTTCTCAAGATGAAGAACCTCACAACAGAGATTTCTGCATTGGACCCTGATGAGCCCATCTCGGAGGCAAAACTGAAGAGGCATATCATCCGCGGGTTGCGGAAGGAGTATCTTGCCTTTGTGACTTCAGTTCAAGGTTGGGCAAATCAACCATCTCTGTTGGAGCTGGAGAACTTACTTGCTTCGCAAGAAAGTTTGGCAAGACAGATGGCGGGGACTTCTATCTCTGGGGGAGATAGTGATGTGTTGTTCTCTGGAAAGAAGAAGAAGAAGTGGGAGAAGAAGAAGCCAGGTCAGGATGGACCCTTTACTTCAGGTTAACAGGATAGAGGTTATGCTTCTAAGTCTGATGGGAAGAAGAAGGGAGGGGGACCAAGGTGCTTCAGGTGTAATAAGACCGGCCACTTCAAGAAGCATTGTCGGGTTAATCTTCAGTCGGGACATGTAGCGGAGAAGGAGAAGTCAAAGTCTGATGAAGCTGGATGGGGAGGAGCCTTTGCGGCTAATATGACGGCGATGCCCGTTAAGGCCTTGGCTGCCATCAACTTCGAATGGATTGTTGATTCAGGGTGTGGACATCATCTCACCGGGGATGAATCAAAGTTCTCTTCTTTGGCGCCTTACTTAGGTAACGATGCTATCATTACGACTGATAATTCTGTTCATGCTGTCGAACAAGAAGGTGTTGTCTCCCTGAGCAGTTATAAGGGTCCACTCACATTAAGGAGTGTTTATCACGTGTCTGGTATGAAGAAGAATCTCTTCTCTGTGACCAATGCGGTCGATGCCGGTTATCATGTTCTGTTTGGCCCAACATAAGTGAAGTTTCTTAAAACTCAACCGGAGATAAAGGGAGATGTTATCCATGTTGGAAAGCGGGTGAAGGACTTGTTCGTGTTATCAACAAGTACCTATGTTGATAAGATGAAGATCAACGATAGCGCGGCTATCTGGAATGAAAGGTTGGGGCATGTTGGCATGGACAAATTGAAGGCTATAGCGGTAAGGGGCCTTGTCAAGGGCTTGCCTAGCTTGTCCTCTTATGGAGACGGTCATGTTTGTGCTGGATGTCAATTTGGTAAGTCTCATCGACTTCCATTTGATAAATCGCAAACAAGATGCAAAGCGCCGTTGGAGTGCATTCACGGTGATTTGATGGGACCGACTGCCACCCCAAGCCTTGGAGGCAACAGATATATGTTGGTGTTGATTGACGATTACACCAGATATGTCTGGGTGTATTTTCTGAAAGAGAAGTCAGAATCCTTTGCGAAGTTTGTGGAGTTCAAGGAGCTGGTGGAAGGTCGGTTAGGCCTGCGGGTGAAAAAATTGAGAACTGACAATGGTAGGGAGTTCACCTCTGGTAAGTTCTCAAGTTTTTGTAGGAAACAGGCATTCAGAGAGAGCTCACTTGTGCCCATACTCCACAGCAGAATGGCGTTGCGAAGAGGAAGATCCGTCATCTGACGGAAACCTGCAAATGCTGGCTTCATGCCAAGAGTATCCCAAAGTCTTTTTGGGCGGAGGGAATGTCTTGTGTGGCTTACATCATCAACAGGATGCCTCTAAGTCCTATCAACATGAAGACCCCTCACGAACTGATGTTCAAGGAGAAGCCGAGTGTTGCACACCTTTGGGTGTTCGGGTCAACCTGCTATGTGCATATTCCTGATGCTCTTCGGACAAAGCTAGATGCGAAAGCAAGGAAGCTAGTCTTTGTTGGGTATGTGAGCGGAAGAAAGGATGGAGATGCATTGATCCTGAGACGCGGATATCAGTGGTATCTCGGGATGTGGTGTTCGATGAAGTGACTTCCTACAAGGGGAGTTCAGGAGTTGAACTACCGGAAAGCAGGGTTGATAAAGCAGGGAAAGCTGCGGGAAGTCTTCAAGTGGAGTTGTCTGTTTCACCAGGAGCTCCAGCTGTGTCAAGCCTTGAGATGGAGGCTTCAGGTTCTGGAAGCAGGGGGAGCGATGCTCCAAGTTTGTCTGGAAGAGGAGCTTGCACAGAAGAAGCAGCTGAGGAGGTGGTTAGTCAGGTGCAACCTCTTAGGAGGTCGAAGAGGACTATCAAGCCACCAGATCGATATACGGGAGGAAGCATGGTGAGTTTCGTCTCATGTTTCTTCGTTGGTCCCTTGGATCAAAGGGAGCCGTCGAGCTTTGAGAAAGCCAAAGGTGTGAAGCAGTGGGATATTGCTATGCAAGAGGAGATGGATGCTCTCAAGAAGAATGAGACTTGGTCTCTAGTACCCAGGCCCAAGGGCATTACCCCTGTGACATGCAAATGGGTTTATAAACTCAAGAAGAAAGCTGACGGCACGATCGAGCAGTACAAGGCTCGCCTTATAGCTCGCGGGTTCTCACAACAGTATGGTGAAGATTATGATGAGACGTTTAGTCCAGTGGCAAAGATGACTTCGGTCCGATTT
This sequence comes from Dactylorhiza incarnata, assembly GCA_033032865.1. NCBI lineage: Eukaryota > Viridiplantae > Streptophyta > Magnoliopsida > Asparagales > Orchidaceae > Dactylorhiza > Dactylorhiza incarnata. The sequence continues at coordinate 2,615,716 of JAWHQI010000300.1, read as the reverse complement.
GTTATTGCTTTGGCGGCATCTTGTGGATGGGAGATTTGGCAGCTCGATGTGAAGAATGCTTTCTTATACGGAGAGATTGACAAGGATATCTTCATGATCTAGCCGCCGGGTTTATCTCGGAGGATCGTCCGGACTACGTCTGCAAACTGAAGAAAGCCTTATATGGGTTGAAGCAAGCGCCTCGGGCGTGGTATGGAAAGATCGCGGAGTATCTTCTATTCTGCGGGTTCTTTACTTCAGACTCTGATTCTATCTTGTTCGACAAGAAGGAGGGGGCGCTTCGGGTTATTGTGCTGCTGTATATGGATGACATGATTGTCACCGGGAACTCGAAGGAGGCGGTAGCAAGGCTGAGAGCTGAGCTTGCTATCAGGTTCGAGATGAAGGATCTGGGGGAGCTTCACCATTTCCTTGGACTCGAGGTCCAGAGGGGGGAGAGCGAAGTGCTCGTTTCTCAGGAAGGATATGTGGAGCGGATCGTTCAACGATTTGGCATGGAAGTAGGGAAGAGCAGCTCTATACCTCTGGAACAGCATCATAAACTTCGGAAGGATGAGGGAAGAGTTCTATCTGATCCGTTGGTGTTCCGAGCTCTAGATGGGAGCTTGATTTCCTTGACCATCACGAGGCCTGATATTGCTTATGCAGTTGGCAAAGTGAGTCGGTACATGGCGGAGCCACGGAAGCCTCATCTTTTGGCGGCAAAGGGAATTCTGAAATATGTGAAGTCGACCTCTGATTTGGGTCTCCTATTTAGGAGAGGGTCAAGCTTAGAGTTGCATGGATACATGGATGCTGACTACGGGGGAGACGTGGATGATCGGAGATCAATGTCTGGCTATGTCTTTATGATGGGCCCCACAACTATCTCTTGGTGCAGCAAAAAGCAGGACTCGGTGTCCGTATCAAACACAGAAGCGGAATACAAGGCTTCGATCTTGGTAGGTCAGGAAGCCGTTTGGCTCAGGAGGTTGGTGGAGGACGTTCATGAGGAGGTTCGAGGTCACACTATGCTACGCGGGGACAATGAGAGTGCTCTCAAGCTGGTTAATAATCCAGTCTGTCACGCGAGGACCAAGCATATTGAGATTGAGCACCATTTTATTCTTGAAAAGGTGTTGGGAGGATCTCTTATGGTCGAGCATGTTCGGAGTGCGGACAATGTCGCAGACATCTTCACAAAGCCGCTGGCAAAGGGACCGTTTACACGGTTGCGGAGTTTACTCGGGCTAGTCTCCACTTCCCACTTCAAGGGGGAGTGTTGAAATTTTTAAGTGAAGTGGAGGTGACCGGGCGGTCTGTTTGGGTGACCGCCGAGACCGCGCTGTTTGTGATTATATTCTGCCGGTCTGGCTCTGCCGGTCTGTTCTGGCGGACTGCTGGTTCTGCCGGTCTGTTCTTTGTAGCTGCGGTCTGTTCTCGAGTTGGTCTGCTGGTTATCCTGTCTTCTTTGTTGGAAGACCGGGCGGTCTGTTCTTATGTGTGACCGCCTGTCCGGGCGGTTTGTGCTTGGCGATCTGGCGACTTGTTCCAAGTCGTCCAGATCGTTCTTGTTTGCTCCTGGTGATCTAAGGGAGGAGCGATCTTTGTGCCCGCGTAGCTTGTGTGTGGTCTCGTGTTCGCGCGACTTATGCGCGATATGCCTATTGTTCTGCGGTCTTGGTTGGATGGTCGTCCAAGTGTTCTGATCGCGCGGTCTGCCTTATGAGACCGCTGGCGATCTAATGGGTGGTGACTGTATCCCGGTTTGTGCGGTGATGACATCCGTCTACCCGCCTATAAATAGGGGTGCATGGCCAGTCATTTATAACGAGAACTGTAAGAACTGAGCCTGGGTTAATTCATGCGGTCTCAACCTTGAGGTCGGGCGGTCTCGGAAGCGAGTTGACTGTTTGTTGTGTTCGCAGGTTTGCGCTCAGCAGGTTGCGGTCTCCTTCCTTGGTGATTTCCAGCGACTTAAATAAATAGTTCGGCAGCGGTCTGTCTGCGAACTGGTTTATGTTCGTTCTTGTGCTGTTCGCAGCGAGCTCGGTGATCAGGCGACCTTCAGCGGTTAGGCGATCTGAGTTGCGGTCTGGAGACAGCTTCGGTTCTTCGTTCCAATAAAGCTCCAGTTCGTGCGGTCTGAGGTGGGGGTCTTGCAGTGCAGGCGGTTTGTCTGTTTCCTGTTCGCGCGGTCTCAGGTCAAGCCGGGTGACTTCTGGAGTCGAGCGGTCTGTGCGGTCTCAGCTTGTCTAGCCGCCAGATTTGTATTGGTGTGTTTTGTTCTTCTCGTCTCCGTGATTCTTATGAATCATGTCTCGCCATATATGTCTCTCACTGTAAATAAAGTTTGTGATTCAATAAAGTCTCTTGTATTGTTGTGTGGCAGTGTGGTTGTTTGGCTTTAACTCAGTTGATGCAACTCCTGCTTACTCCTAAATGGTTCAAATCAAAAATTTTAACAACTTTAACAGATATGTTGAATTCTATGTTGTTGACTGCTGACATGCTTGCGGCCTACTGGGGTGAAGCTGCCCTTATGTCAAATCAAATTCTTAATAAAATTCCACATGCCAAGTGACTAAGACACCCTATGAGATTTGGTTTAAGAGACCTCCTAGATTTGATAATCTTAAGACCTGGGGTTGTATCGCTTATGTTAGGATACCTGACCTTAGACGAGCTAAGATTGGACCTAGGACAAATACATATGTCTATTTAGGATGTGCAGAGGATAGTGTTGCAGACAGATTTCTAGATCTCTCAACGAACTCCGTAATAGAATCTAGAGACGTTGTCTTCTTTGAGGATAAGTTCCTTAAGGATAAGAACCTGACGCTTCCAGGTCTGCCAGCCACTGGTCTTGAGCCTCAAGTTAAGCCATGCCAATGTAACTCTGACACTGAGCCTGTAGACACTAGTGGTTTAGATACCAGAAGGCTATCTGGTAGAGAGAAAATGCCTAAAAGCTTCGGTACAAACTTCGGGACTTACCAAGTTGAAGCTGATCCATCCACCTATAAGGAAGCGATGCAATCTCGAGACTCTCTATTATGGAAAGAAGTCATAGATAAAGAGTTAAACTCTCTCATGCAGAACAACACGTGGACACTGGTTGACTTGCCCAAAGGGGCTAAGTCCATTGGACACAAATGGGTTCTGAAGAAGAAGCTTAATCCTGATGGGAGTATTGTCAAATACAAAGCACATCTAGTTGCAAAAGGCTTCACTCAAGTGAGTGGAATAGACTACTTCGATATATACTCACCTGTTTGTCACTATGCGAAAATTAGGATACTTCTCATGATAGTATCTATTGAACACTTTACAGTTCATCAGATGGATGTCAAGACTGCATTTCTTAATGGAGATCTGACCGAGGAGATCTATATGCACCTACCTGAAGCGTTTGTCGTAGAAGGTCTAGAGAATAAGGTCTGTAAGTTAATTAAGTCACTCTATGGATTGAAGCAAGCACCCAAATTATGGCACAAAAAATTTGACACTTGTGTTAAAGCCATGGGTTTTAAATCCAGATTTTCAAATAAATGTCTGTACGTTCGAACAAGTTCACATAAAGTTGCAATTGTATGCTTGTATGTTGATGACATGCTAATTCTGGGCACTGATCAGTCTGAGGTGAAAAACGTGAAAGCTGCCTTGACAGCACAATTTAGCATGACTGACTTAGGTATGGTGAAAACCATCCTAGGAATGGAAGTGAACTTCACTGAAAACTGTATTACTCTAAGCTAGAGTCACTATATTATAAATCTACTTGAAAAGTGGGACTGCGTTAATAGCAAAGGTAGTGAGACTCCATACGATTATAATAATAGGCTGAAACCGAATGAAGGTTCATCTATTAGACATTTGGATTACTCCAAACTCATAGGTAGTCTCATATATGCTACAACCTGCACTAGACCTAACATAGCCTTTACAGCCGGCACGTTAAGTAGATTTACAAGTAACCCTGGGAAGGACCACTAGGATGCCTTAGAAAGGTTAATGTGATACTTAAAGTACACTGAAAAGTATGCTTTATGTTACAGTGGACATCCTCTTGTGCTTGAGGGGTATTTTGATGCCTCCTAGGGCTCTGAAATTGCTGATAGTAGATCCACTAGCGGTTTTGTGTTTGCCCTAGGAGGAGCAGCAGTAGCTTGGAAGTCAAAGAGGCAGTCGTGCATTGCACTATCCTCTATGGAATCGGAACTCTATGCTCTCGCTTCAGCAGGAGAAGAAGCAGAGTAGATAAGAGATCTGATAATAGACATTCCAATGACGAGTCTGAAAATGCACTCTATTTCGCTATATTGTGACAATCAAGCCACAAAGACCATTGCTACAAATACGTTGTTCAATGGAAAGCAAAGGCAACTAAGGGTGAAACAGGCCTGGTTGACCCATCTCACCAGTCAGTGGATAATCTCCCTATTGGACATGAGATCGAAAGATAATGTAGCAGATGTCCTTACCAAGGGCTTATGTAAGGTTCTAACTATTGGAACATTGTCTCCGGCATCTCCTAGGTTTGAGAATAACAAATCCTATGTGTATTTGATCTTGTGTGTTTAAGTGTGCAGGATAACAAAGTCCACATGACTCAAGGATTACATAAGAAGGTTGCCCCCAAGTTTGAGCCATCAAATCCAACACTCCTACTAGCGCAGGCGGTATCACCTAGCGCCTGGCGCTAGCGTTGATAAGCGCAATTCCGGGAGCACATATAGAAGGAGATAGCGCCTGGCGGTATCCGATAGCGTAGGGGATAGTGCGGAGTACAGAAGGCAAAAGAGAAATGTTTCCTCGGATTGAAGATCCTGCCGCGCAGAATATGTCCTAAAATGGGACAGCGTCGGCTGTACCTCTAGCGTAGGCGCTAGCGCTGAGGCTATAGATAGGACCCGTCTTCTCTCGTTTCTCAAAGACATCAGAGAGAGAGATTGAGTGCTAGAATTCCAGAGGCTGCCTTGGCCGAAAGTTGATGTCCTACCAAATGTTGGATCGGTAGGTGCCCTTAGAGGGGGGGTGAATAAGGGTTTTAAAAACTTATATTATATTTTGTAATACTTGAAATAATAAGAGATCAAAATAGTGATTTTGAATAAAGATCTAAATTGTTTTATAATAAAAGAGATGATAATAAACAATTTAGAGAAATGAAGAACAAATCATTTTTATTACAAAAGGAGAGACATGATCACTATTAATAAAAATGATTTACAAAACTAGATTTCTATGACGCTAGAAATCTAAGGCGAATAATAATAAAACTCTTTTTCGTTTTCTATCCCGACTCGTATCCCCACGAACTGGTGGCCCAAGCCTATCCTTCCCCGGATACGGCCTCAAGCCGCTCTAGCCAATCCTTCCCCGGATATGGCCTCGAGCACCCCCTAGACCTACACCCGAGACCTAATCGCCAACAAGAGGCGAATTTCTGCCCTAAGTCCTACCCAGACGTAGTCGCCAACACGAGGCGAATTCTCTAACGGTTACAAAAGATATGAAATAAAATAACAACAACAATATTAAAAACTCCCTCTAAGAAACTTCTGAAATCGGAGATGAACGATCGCTGTAGAATAAGTGAGATTGAAGCGATCCCTCTTCGGATGTAGCGTGATGAAGTCCTTCAGAAACTCTCTAAGCGTTTGGTGGGAGTATCTCTCTGAACCTTCCTATCTATGATGTGGCACGAAGCTCTGGAATTTTGGATCTCAAAAGGATGATCAAGACGAAGACAAGGGGTACTTTTTATAACCTTAGCGCTAGCGCCTGCGCTAGTGCTACCGCCGGCGCTATCCCATTTTAGGACATATTCTGCGCGGCAGAATCTTTAATCCGAGGAAACATTTCTCCCTTGCCTTCTGTGCTCCGCGCTATCACCTGCGCTATCGGATCCCGCCAGGCGCTATCTCCTTTTATATGTGCTCCCGGAATTGCGCTTAAGCATTCTTTTCGTTGATCGAATTTTCATCGAACGGAGTTCGTCGAGCGGGCTTCAGCATTCGTCGATCGGAAATTCATCGAACGGAGAGTCGTCGAACGCAAGATCGTCGAACGCAGATTAAATTTCGTCGAACCCAGCTTCCATTCTCAGCAGCTTGATTTCATCGATTGCAGCAGCAAGTTCGTCGAACGGGCTTCATCATTCATCGAGCGGAAATTCGTCGAACGCAAGTTCGTCGAACGCAAGATCTATTTCGTCGAACCCATCTTCCATTCTCAGCGGTTCCTTAGCGCTAGCGCCAGGCGTTAGGTGATACCGCCGGCGCTAGAAGGAGTGTTGGATTTGAAGGCTCAAATTTGGGGTCAACCTTCTTATGTAATCCTTGAGTCATAGGGACTTTGTTTTCCTGCACACTTAAACACACAAGATCAAATACACATAGGATTTGCTATTCTCAGACCTAGGAGATGCGGAAGACCATGTTCCAACAAACTCCCCCTTTTGATAATAACAAAACCATTAATGATAAATCAGAGCATTAATATATAAGCATGATGAAACTTACTTGTGTGTGTGTGAGAGTGATGACTTAGGATAATTATCGAATTTAGCATTTAGAATTGCTCCCCCTAAATACATGCTCCCCCTAAGTGAATGCTCCCCTAATATGTAAGCTATCATCTTAATTAAGCTTGTTAGTTTTCATTTGGATAGCGGATCTTATTTATCATGTTAGTTCTCCCCCTTTTGTTATTAGCAAAAGTGGGTAAGGAAGCAAAACACAGAAAAGTTTTGATTTAGAAGATAAAGACATGATCGAGCTTTTTAGAGAGAATGAAATGATAAGGAGTTTTAGAGATAGATCAGAGTTTTTAGCTTAAAGAGGTAATGATTTCCAAATAACCAATCTACCCAGACAATATATCAACACCCTAGCCCCGTACTAAGTGACAGATGGGCATGAGGACCTGCATACATGTCGTAGGTTGGGGTGTTAGTCCCATATGCAAACACTAGACAAAACTCATCCTAGCACGCTTTCCCCCAGTGCCTCACAAGGCCCCACTGGAACCCTCCCCGGTTAAGGACAAGACATGACTAGAGATAATATTATCTAATGTCTACAACCCTACGCCCCCGCTATGGTTAGAAATGAAGTCATGGATAATAATTATTGGAAACATTTAAGCGTTTTAAATCTAATGACATAGCCTATGGATTTATATTTTTATTTGAATTTATGAAAACACTCACATAGCTATTTTAAAATCCATTAATGAATCAGAGTTTTTAGCGTAATAATATTTTTGTAGAAATAATTCAGAGTTTAAAAAAAAATCATGTTAAAAGCAACCAATATAGAGTTTACCAAGCAAGTCTACCACTTGTTGCAATAAAGGAATTTGAAGATTCAAGTGATGATGCACACAAAATAAAAGACTTTAAATAAGCATGAAAGCGCAAGGTAAAATAATTATATGGTTATGATGCGGAAGACTTATTGAAATACAAGGAACATCTTATTGTAATAAATGATTATCCATAAAAGATATATGAGTTAAATTTCATAAAGAAGATGTTTTAGTAAATCATTGTTCAATTAAAATTTTTAAGTTTAACAATAAAGTAACCAAGCATGAAATAATGTTATCAAAAAGAGATTACTACAATGTTATTTTAATTCATGAATTCAAAACATACCGAACATTGTAGAAAGCGTGCTAGGTTATCTAGTGCATTTCATAAATAAAGAGTAGTATAGAATTTGCATTAGGATCCAATACTCATGAGAAGAAGTGTTATGGAAGATAATGATGTGCACATAAGTGTATTTTTGAGTAGAGTAAACAAATGTTTTAATCAAAAATACAAGAAATATGTAAAGTAAGAGCACAATAAAACACAAATAATTTTACTTCCACAAACTTCAATACACAAAAAAATATACAACTACCAAGGTGCTTTGCACACACAATGCTCATTAAGACTTATCAGGGTGCAAAGTAGTGCTTGGGGGATCACATATTTTATTTTATTTTAATGTTGAAACTAGTGATCCGGTGTACTTAAGAGTAAGTGGTTTTTATTTTGAAAGAAAGATATGGTTTGCACAAGATACTTTACTATTCTTTACAAGGTGCTCAACCTCACAACGCTTATTAAGACTTAGCAGGAGGTTCAAGTAGTGCTTTGTGGAGTTATCTTTGTCACTTTATTTTATGATTTTTGTTTTGTACAAAGTTCTCCGAATACACTTGTTTTGCAAACCAATATAATTTATGAAATCATAACCACTTTTCTTAACTTTTAAAAGTGCAAATAAAGGTAGTGTGGGTAAGATACTTGTGCAATTTTAATTCATTGTACTAATACAAAACATACACAAGCATTCTTAGATTAAACACATATGTAGACAATGCCAAAATAAGTGAGTGAATAAATATCATTATTAAACATAAAACATTTACTCATACTTAGAGGCTTGCTAAGCTTGGTTCTACACAACCTTTTTATTATAATTGGTGCACATATGAGTAGATATATCAAAGCATGATAAAAACAATGTTCAAAGTAGTTTGAAAAGATAAATTACAACATTGTAGAAGTTCTAAATGATGGGTTAAATCCTGCTTGATTTTCTCAATAAAGTCCATACAGTATTTTTGATATTTTTGCAAAATAATTTTAATTTAAAGTTTGAACTCTTATAATTTGATCTTGGACTTCCCGAGGATTACCCTGTGAGAGGTTTGCCCGGTACTAGGTGATATGATGGGATGATAGCCCAAATCACCCTTTCACAAGATACATGTAAATAGAAAAGTTAAGTTCAAAAATAACAATTTTTTGATACTTATTTTTGTTTTATATTTTTGTATTTGATTTTTGCATATAGGAATAGAATTCAAACAAATATCCAAAGAAAAAAAAAAATTTTTTATTTGGCTTTTGTAATTTTGTATTTTAATTTTTCAAAAACAAGTACAGGAAGAATTGCAAAAATGAGTAGTACATATAAAATAATATATTTTTAGTGATTTTTCAGAATTTTAAAATTACAGAAAATCGGATACTTGAGCTAGCGCCGGCATTAGGTCCTAGCGCCTGTGTTAGCTCATAGAGAGTGCTTATTTTGATCATATAGCCTAGATTTTCTTCAATTTTGCTTCCGATTTTTCTTAATTATGTTTGTGCAATGTAAGGCAGTCTAATGAAGTGAAGAGACGAGAAGAAATCGCAAAAAGTTGCGGAAGTTAAAATTTTAGTACATGGGTTTCACATTCATTAAAGCTCCATATTCATTAGACCTTAATTCTTGAGTTTTGCACAATATATGAATGAGTGAAATGATCATAAATAAGTGAAATAATATTCATGCAATTTTTCAATTTCGATTTGTCATGATTATGATTAAACATACTTGGGGTAATTGAAAATGACGCAAATATATTAACTACCTAAGCAAAACTTGCACATTTTATAAATTTAGCCTAATACCCCTAAAATACCTTTTAAATCCATTTTGACACTTATTTCATTTATTCTTAAGAATATCATATGACAAATTTAGTTTTTCAAATTTTATAAGACTTTTAGGAAATGGATCTAGAAGGATAAAAATAAAAAGGATAAGTAGATCACTTGAAAAATGACATGACTTTTTATTCAACATTATTCAATTTGATTTATTTATGAATTTTGGTTTAATATGTGAAAGTCATATCACAAGTTATATAAAGTGATCATATCATGATGGTTCAAAGAAATAAAAACAAAAAGGAAATTAAGCACATCTTGAAGTAGAGAATTGATATTTCATTTTTAATTGATTTCTACTTCATGCAAATGATTGGATACTAATGAATAAGAGATTTAGGTATCCAAAGAGGACCAAGTGGGATGGTTCCTTTGGGTACCCAAATATAGCGTGTTGACTTTTGGGGAGACAAGGATGGATGGACCCTTTCTTTTGACATTAGTGCTTCATTCTTAAGTATGGGTCTCCATTCATACCTTGGACAAATACTATTTTTATTTTTCAAATTTCCATAGTCATTTTCTTGTATGTTTGGATAAAAATGACTTTTGAATTTATTATTTAAAGGAAATTTGTTTGCGTTTAATTTTAAGTTGGGAGAAGATTGTAAATGATGATGACAGTGTTTTGGAATTTCATTTACAATCTTTTGATGTTTTTTATTTCCATAGTTTAGCTTATTCACATTTTGAGAAATCATATTCAACTTGCTTTTGGATTTTGCTTTATATTGAGAATGTATGTTTTGAGAATTTTTCTTTATGATTTCCTTAAACAAGTTGATTTTAGCTTCTAATTCACTATTCTTAATTTTAAGATTATGTCTAGCTTTATTATAAGCGATTGTGCTATTTTTAAGAGTGGAAACAATTGAATCTATATGATCTTGATAGTTATTTCTATATTCATCAAATGTTTCATCAATCTCTTTAATTTCAATTTTATAGTCTTTGCACTTAGCACAATCATTTATCAAAGATGAATTTTCTAAACATAATCTTTCATTTTGTTCTTTTACAAAAATAAAATCCTTTTCAAGTTTCTTGTGCTTTTCTTTTAATTCATTATATTCTACACAAGTTGTAGTGTTTTCCACTAAGGAGCCATGTGTAGAACTAGATAAATTAGAATTTGATTCTTCATTAATTTTTGCCTTTAAATTTTTATTTTCTAAGCGCAAATGTTTATTAGCATTTTTTAATTTCTTCATTTTGCGCTTTGTAGTTTGAAGTATTTGTAATGTAGAAATAGAAGTACGGAAATGGGATTTGATTTCCTTGCTTTGCTTTCGGGAGAGGCACGATTTGAGCATATCGTTTCATTGACATCTTTTTGGCACTCCTCTTCCGAAAATAGTATTTCTTCTTCTCTTTCACTTGATGTGCACTTCATAGATCCGTCATGAGAAGAGCATTCTTGAAGACTTGTGCAAGCTTGCATATTCTCTGGTTCTTGCGATTATTCCATACCTGTAGAAGGAGAATCATACATTTCTTCAAGAAATTTCCATACTTTGTATGCACTAGAAAAACAATATATTAATTTGAAAATTTCATTTGATAGGGCACAAAATAAATAATGTTTGGCTTTTGCATTTAGATGACGTTCCTGTTTATTTGATTCATTTGTTGGTCTAACTATTGCTATATCCCATGCATTGATATCTAAATTTTTAATAAAATTTTCCATTAATAATTTCCACCCTTTATAATTTCTCCCTTCGAATAAAGGTGGTTTAAGAGATTTTTCTTCTTCATAAAAATTTACCCCACTAGTAGAAGCGAGATCATGAGACAGCATTATTCCCGGTTATTAAGCCGATTTGGAATAACCTAGCTCTGATACCACTTGTTGGATCGGTAGGCGCCTTTAGAGGGGGGGTGAATAAGGGTTTTAAAAACTTATATTATATTTTGTAATACTTGAAATAATAAGAGATCAAAATAGTGATTTTGAATAAAGATCTAAATTGTTTTATAATAAAAGAGATGATAATAAACAATTTAGAGAAATGAAGAACAAATCATTTTTATTACAAAAGGAGAGACATGATTACTATTAATAAAAATGATTTACAAAACTAGATTTCTATGACGCTAGAAGTCTAAGGCGAATAATAATAAAACTCTTTTTCGTTTTCTATCCCGACTCGTATCCCCACGAACCGGTGGCCCTAGCCTATCCTTCCTCGAAAATGGCCTCAAGCCGCTCTAGCCAATCCTTCCCCGGATATGGCCTCGAGCACCCCCTAGACCTACACATGAGACCTAGTCGCCAACACGAGGCGAATTTCTGCCCTAAGCCCTACCCAGACCTAGCCACCAACACGAGGCGAATTCTCTAACGGTTACAAAATATATGAAATAAAATAACAACAACAATATTAAAAACTCCCTCTAAGAAACTTCTGAAATCGGAGATGAACGATCGCTGTAGAATAAGCGAGATTGAAGCGATCCCTCTTCGGATGTAGCATGACGAAGTCCTCCTTCAGAAACTCTCTAAGCATTTGGTGGGAGTATCTCTCTGAACCTTCCTCTCTATGTTGTGGCACGAAGCTCTGGAATTTTGGATCTCAAGAGGATGATCAAGACGGAGACAAGGGGTCCTTTTTATAGCCTTAGCGCTAGTGCTACCGCCGGCGCTATCCCATTTTAGGACATATTCTGCTCGGTAGAATCTTCAATCCGAGGAAACATTTCTCCCTTGCCTTCTGTGCTCCGCGCTCTCGGATACCGCCAGGCACTATCTCCTTTTATATGTGCTCCCGGAATTGCGCTTGAGCATTCTTTTCGTCAATCAAATTTTCGTCGAACGGAGTTCGTCGAGCCGGCTTCATCATTCGTCGTTTGGAAATTCGTCGAACGGAGAGTCGTCGAACGCAAGATCGTCGAACGCAGATTTAATTTCGTCAAACCCAGCTTCCGTTCTCAGCAGCTTTATTTTGTCGATCGCAGCAGCAAGTTCGTCGAACGGGCTTCATCATTCGTCGAGCAGAAATTCATCGAACGCAAGTTCGTCGAACGCAAGATCTATTTTGTCGAACCCAGCTTCCATTCTCAGTGGTTCCTTAGCGCTAGCGCTAGGCGTTAGGTGATACCGTCGGCGCTAGAAGGAGTGTTGGATTTGAAGGCTCAAATTTGGAGGCAACCTTCTTATGTAATCCTTGAGTCATATGGACTTTGTTTTCCTGCACACTTAAACACACAAGATCAAATACACATAAGATTTGTTATTCTCAAACCTAGGAGATGCGGAAGACCATGTTCCAACACCAAAGTTCTACAAACTTCTGAAGGAGAATCTCTTCACGCCGAATCCAAACGAAGTCCGCTTCTACAACGCTTATTCTACGGCGGATCTTCGTCTCCAACTTCAGAAGTTCATCAAGAGGGAGTTTTTAATTATTTTTCATTTCATATTTCTTGTAAATGGTTAGTGAAATCGCCTCGTGTTGGCGACTAGGTCTGGGTAGGACTTAGGGCAGAAAATCACCTCGTGTTGGCGACTAGATCTAGGTTAGGTCTAGGGGGTGCTCGAGGCCATATCCAGAGAAGGGTTGGCTAGAGCGGCTTGAGGCCGAATCCGGGGAGGATAGGCTATGGCCACCAGTTCGTGGGGATGCGAGTCGGGATAGAAAACAAAAAGAGTCTACTATTCTTCGCCACCGATTTTTAGCATTATAGAAATCAACTTTTGTAAAACCTTATTTCATATTAATAAAACATGTCTCTACTTTATTTCAATTGTTTTACTTGACTTCTCATTGTCTTAATCTCGCATTATTTTAAAGCATTTCAAAATATAATATAAGTTTTTGAAAACCTTTATTCACCCCCCCCCCCTCTAAGGGCGCCTACCGATCTAACAAGTGGTATCAGAGGCAGGTTGTTCCAATCGGCTTAACAACAAGGAATAATGGCGTCTCATGATCTCGCTTTTACTAGTGGGGCAAATTTCTGTGAAGAAGAAATATCTCTTAAACCACCTTTATTTGAAGGAACAAATTATAAAGGATGGAAAATTTTAATTGAAAATTTTATTAAGACTTTAGATATCGAAGTATGGAATTTAGCCATCGTAAGACCTGCGGATGAATCAAATAAAAAGGAACGTCATCTAAATGCAAAAGCCAAACATTATTTATTTTGTGCTCTATCAAATGAAATTTTCAAATTAATATATTGTTTTTCTAGTGCATACAAAGTATGGCAATTTCTTGAAGAAATATATGATTTTCCTCTCGCAGGTATGGAACAAACAAAGGAGGAGAAGGACATACAAGCATCCAAAATTATTCAAGAAGATCTCTCTCGTAGCAAAACCATGGAGATCATGGAAATTAACTTAGAAAAAGAGAGCAATACATCAAGAGAAAAAAGAAGATTCATCTATGATGGAGGAAGGCCTAAAAAATGACGAAGGAGCTTCTTGTTCACATTTTGCCTCTTCCAATAGCGTTGTAAGAAAGTCTAAATCCTCTTCTTGTGTGATAACTTCTATCTCTAGTTTCAATATACTAAAAATGGCTAAACATAAGATCATGAAATTGAAAATTTCTAATAAAAATTTATGTTTAGAAAATAAGAATTTAAAGGCTAATTTAGAATCTAATTGTAATGTATTCTCTCCATCTTGTCCTTCAATTGAAAACACAAAAGCTTGTTTTGATTGTAATAATATTAAGGAAAAATTCTAGGAACTTGAAAAAGAAATTATTTGTATAAAAGAATATAATGAAAAATTATCTTTAGAAAATTCATCTTTAAAAGGTGATTGTGCTACATGCAAAATTTATAAAATTGAAATTGAAGAGATGGATGAAACTTTTGAGGAATACAGAAACGAATATCTAAACCATATTGATTCAATTGTTTCTACTCTTAAAAATAGCACAATTGCGTATAATAAAGCTAGACATAATTTGAAACTTAAGAACAATGAATTAGGAACTAAAATTAACTTGCTTAAGGAAATCATAAAGAAAAATTCTCAATATCAAGCAAACTCCAAAAGCAAGTTGAATATGATTTCTCTAAATATGAATAAACCAAACAATATAAATAAACAACTTCAAAAGATTGAAAATGAAATTCCAAAATACTATCATCATTATCACTTACAACATCAATCTTCTCCCAACATAAAATTGAATGTTCACAACTTGCACAATGGAAATTTCAATAATCATCAATATAAAGATTATCACAATGGAAATTTTACATATAAGAATAACACAAAACCAAAGTTTGAATGGAGGCCCAAAACTAAAACTGAAACATTAACTTCACATGAAAGGACCCATTCATCAATATCTACCCACAAACCTACACGTTATATTTGGGTACCCAAAGGAACCACCACACTTGGCCCTCTTTGGATACCTAAATCTCTTATTCATTAGGTATCACCAAACACATGAAGTAGAAATCAACAAAAAATAAAATATCAATTATTCTACTTCATGATATGCTTTAATTTCTTGTTTTCTTATTTTTTTAAGCTATCATGTTATGGTCATCTTATATATCATAGGAAATATGATCTTATCTCTTAAATCTTAATGAATTTATAAATCAAATTAATCAAAATTCAAAATCATATTTTAGGTAACCTATCTATTATTCTAATATTCATTACATATATATATATATACATCATTTATCAACAATTGAATTCAAAATTACTGTGGTATTAAAATCTCTAACCATAGGATTTCAAAAATATACTACATATGATCTTAAAATTGCATAAACATCTTTATTTCATGACTTCAAAATTTATAAATAAAACGTAAAACAAAAGCTTTAAAAACTACCAAAGAAGGATCAGATAAAAACATTCAAACATCCAAAAACAACAAAATGAAATATTGCAGATAGCGCTAGCTCTAGCTGGTAACGCTTGCGCTAGCAAACTGCATCCAAGAACATGTGTTCAAATTCCTATATTATTACAAAACTAAAAACTTGTTCCCCTTAGGACCTTTGTACTCCACTACTCTTCCTCGTCTATCTCCTCCACACTTGGACTTGGGGATTGTCGTCTGCGAGTCCTCCAAATCGAATGACGCGGTGGATCCTGTTCTTGGCTATCCTGCTCCATCCGCTCCGGAGTTGATGGTTTTAGCTTTAATGCCTTGATCATGAACTTCACCATCTTCTTTATACCAGAAACATCTTTCTCCACTCTTGTCATCCGCTCTCCCATTTCTTCTCGAAAAGATTCAAATGAATCATCTCGAGCCCCTTGAGATGAGGCTCCTCGCTGGTGTGGTGGTCGAGCAGACGTCGATGGCTCATCTGGGTGGGATGTAGCTCGTAAGTGTGAGGTACTATAGATTGGAGGAAAGCAAACTGTCAAGTAAAAACCTATTTCAATAGAAGGGTACATCACCTGAATAACCCGTTGAATGATGCCACCCAGGGGCAAGTTGTTATATCTCTGGCGGGAAGGATGTCGCAACTTGTATGAATAGCGAATCAAGGAAAGTAACAAATCTGCCACATCAAATTGTTCCTCCTCTAAAATGAAAAAGGTGACATAACTTAGTTGTTCTGTGACTTTTGCTGTATCACCCAACTTCAGCATGATTGTGTGATGTAGTACATCTTGAACGACCAAGGCGTCTACTGTGAGTGACGACACAGAGGATATCAGACTCCTGAATTCTCTATTATGCAGCACCATGTTCACTTGAGTCCAATCTCTATCTACTCTACACTTCTCAACAATTTCCAAACGATTTGGATGTTGGGTCAATCCAAACACGTCCCTCAGTTGGTCATGTGTAATTGTCACCACATGTCCTTACACCAAAGACCGCACTCCTCCATCCAGCTCTGTCTGCGATGGGTTCTCCAAGTGCGTATAGAAATCTCGTACTAACTCTGAAGAAAACCCATCAGAAATAAACAAATTCAACACCCCGGAGGCAGCAAATAGTTGCATGATATGGTGGTGAGGAGGCATGTCAAACTCCACGATATATGGAACACCTACTACTGCATCCTCCAAGGCCAGCTCTACACTTTTCTTTCCTTTTGATCCAGGTGCCATCTGCCACATTATAAGAGGAATCAAAACTAAGCAACAATCACTAGCGCCAGCGCTATCACTAGCCCCAGCGTTATCACTAGCACCTACTGTAGCGTCGACACTAGTCCTCTGATCTAAAATGGTAAAAAATCTCTTTAAAATTAAAGATTTTCAAATCCTAACTTGCTAGATCCAAGAAACCCACATAATCTAAACCAAAATCAAAACTAAAATCCTCATAAAAATTTTAAAACAAAAATCTTGAAGATTTTTTAAAATCAATAGTTTTTCTTAAAAAAGGGGTCATAAATCTTCATCAAATCAACTATTTAGAACAAGAATCATAAAAATAAAAAATTTGTTCTGGTTCCTCTCTTCAAAAATAAAATAATCAAGCATTGTAGATATAGTTTCTGAAACCACCTAAAAACCTCAAATATCTTCATCTCTAACATCAAAATCAAGGTTTAAAACAAAAACCATAAGAAAAGATGAAGTTTTACCAGAGATCTATGCGTGGGCTGGGTCGTCTTTTAGGGTTTTTCTGGAGAGTTTCAATGGAAATGGCCGAAATGAAAAAGTAAAGGGGATTTAACTAAAGGATCGATAGCGCTAGCGCAGGTGATATCGCACCTTTCTGATTTTTTTTTAAAAATTCTATATGATACCTAAATTTATTCTCCACTATATGTACTACTTAGTTATGCAAAATTTCGAGTATTACGACTTAAGTTAGGTGTCCTAGATCTTTTGAGTTAAAACACATTCGCAAACGCAATTTTGTAATTTTTAACCATCTAAAACATCTCCTAAATTCAGAAATTTCAGCATGAAACTACTATTGGGATACTTAATCAAGATCAACAATTAAAAATTTCAAAATCATAAAAAATCGTGTATTGTTTCCCGCGCTAGCGCTAACGTCGGCGCTAGCGCACTTATTCATTTTTTTATATTTTTAAAATTTTGAAAATTTCTTAAAATTATATTAATCTATATTTACCATTTATTTTTGCACATCTGATTATATTTCATTTTTAAGAAATCAAATACAAAAGCCAAATTACAAAAATATGTTTTGCCTTTTTGTTTAAAGTCTATTTTGTATGCAAAAAACAAATACAAAAATATAATACATTAAAACTATCAAAAAAACTGTATGGATTTTCCTGTGAAAATCAAGCATGATTTAATCTATTATTTAGAACTTCTATAATGTTGCAATTTATCTTTTCAAACTACTTTGAACATTGTTTTCATCATGCTTTGATATATCTATTAATATGTGCATCAATTATCTTTTAAAAAGTTGTGTAGAACTAAGCTTAGCATGCCTCTAAGCATGAGAAAATGTTTTATGTTTGATAATGATCTATATTCACTCACTTATTTTGGCATTGTCTACATATGTGTTTAATCTAAGAATGTTTTTGTATGTTGTGTATTAGTACAATGAATTAAAATTGCACAAGTTTCTTACCTGTACTCCTTTATTTGCACTTTTAAAAGTTAAGAAAAGTGGTTATGTTTTTCATAAATTATATTGGTTTGCAAAATAAGTGTCTTCGGAGAACTTTGTACAAAACAAAAATCATAAAATAAAGTGACAAAGATAACTCTACCAAGCACTACTTGAACCTCCTGATAAGTCTTAATAACTGTTGTGAGGTTGAGCACCTTGGAAAGAATAGTAAAGTATCTTGTGCAAATCAAATCTTTCTTTCAAAATTAAAACCACTTCCTCTTAAGTACATCGGATCACTAGTCTCAACATTAAAATAAAATATGTGATCCCCAAGCACTACTTTGCACCCTGATAAGTCATAATGAGCATTATGTGTGCAAAGCACCTTGGTAGTTGTACATTTTGTTTGTGCATTGAAGTGTGTGGAAGTGAAATTATTTGTGTTTTATTGTGCTCTTACTTTACATAATTCTTGTATTTTTGATTAAAACATTTGTTTACTCTACTCAAAAATACACTTTTGTGCACATCATTATCTCACATAACACTTCTTCTCATGAGTATTGGATCCTAATGCAAATTCTATACTACTCTTTACTTATGAAATGCACTAGATAACCTAGCATGCTTTCTACAATGTTTAGTATGTTTTGAAATTGTGAATTAACATAACACTGTAGTACTCTCTGTTTGGTAACATTATTTCATGCTTGGTTACTTTATTATTGAATTTAAAGATTTTACTTGAACAATGATTTACAAAAACATCTTCTTTATGAAACTTAACTCATATATCTTTTATGAATCATCAGGTCTTACAAAAGATGTTTGATTGTATTTTTCTAAGTCTTCTGCAACTTTACATTTACCTTGTATTCTTTATATGCTACGAACTCTGATTTATGAAAATGTTGTAGTACTCAAACTCTGATCTATTTCAATGAAAAGTATTCTAAAACTCCTTATCATTTTCTTCTCTCTACAAGCTCGATCATGCCTTTATCTTATTATCAACTTTTAAGTGGTGTCTCCTTACCCACTTTTGCTAATAACAAAAGGGGGAGAACTAACGTGATAAATATAATCTGCTATCAAAATAGAAAACTAACATGCTTAATTAAGATGATAGCTTACATATTAGGGGAGCATTCACTTAGGGGGAGCATGTATTTAGGGGGAGCAATTCTAAATGCTAAAATCGATAATTATCCTAAGTCATCACTCTCACACACACACAAGTAAGTTTCATCGTGCTTATATATTAATGCTCTGATTTATCATTAATGGATTTGTCATTATCAAAAGAGGGAGTTTGTTGGAACATGGTCTCCCGCATCTCCTAGGTTTGAGAATAACAAATCCTATGTGTGTTTGATCTTGTGTGTTTAAGTGTGCATGATAACAAAGTTCACATGACTCAAGGATTGCATAAAAAGGTTGCCCCCAAGTTTGAGCCATCAAATCCAACACTCCTACTAGCACAGGCGGTATCACCTAGCGCCTTGCGCTAGCATTGATAAGAGCAATTCCGGGAGCACATATAGAAGGAGATAGTGCCTGGCGGTATCCGATAGCGCGGGCGATAGTGCGGAGCACAGAAGGCAAGAGAGAAATATTTCCTCGGATTGAAGATCCTGCCGCGCAGAATATGTCCTAAAATGGGATAGCGCTGGCGGTACCTTTAGCGCAGGCGCTAGCGCTGAGGCTATAAATAGGACCCCTCTTCTCTCATTTCTCAAAGACATCAGAGAGAGAGAGAGAGAGTGCTAGAATTCCAGAGGCTACCTTGGCCGAAAGTTGATGTCCTACCAAAGTTCTCCAAACTTCTAAAGGAGAATCTCTTCACGCCGGATCCAAACGAAGTCCGCTTCTACAATGCTTATTCTACAGCGGATCTTCGTCTCCAACTTCAGAAGTTCATCAAGAGGGAGTTTTTAATTATTTTTCATTTCTTATTTCTTGTAAACGGTTAGTGAAATCGCCTCGTATTGGCGACTAGGTCTGGGTAGGACTTAGGGCGGAAATTTGCCTCGTGTTGGCGACTAGATCTAGGTTAGGTCTAGGGGGTGCTCGAGGCCATATCCGAGGAAGGGTTGGCTAGAGCGACTTGAGGCCGAATCCGGGGAGGATAGGCTAGGGCCACCGGTTCGTGGGAATGCGAGTCGGGATAGAAAACAAAAAGAGTCTACTATTCCTTGCCACCGATTTCTAGCGTTATAGAAATCAACTTTTGTAAAACCTTGTTTCATATTAATAAAACATGTCTCTACTTTATTTCAACTATTTTACTTGACTCCTCATTGTCTTAATCTCGCATTATTTCAAGGCTTTTCAAAATATAATATAAGTTTTTGAAAACCCTTATTCACCCCCCCCCCCCCTCTAAGGGCGCCTACCGATCCAACACTAACAACTAAAACATCGGGGGAGATGGGATTAAGATTCATTTAGTATGACTTAATACCCTGCTTATATTTTAAATCTTAGAACTGTAGTCTGCCTACATTCGAGCATCTAGAGTGAGCACACGGAAGTATTTCAGATGCTACCTGATGAAAGCCAGAGATGAATAGTTGTCAGTCATTCCAAACTTGATGACTTACGCAATTATTTTTTATTCAAAGGCTGATTTGGGTATCATTCCAAAAAAAATACTGAAGTTGTTGATATGCGTCCTGATATTATGATCATTACTTATATCATTCCAAACTTGATGATATATTGGTCACAACTTATTGTATCATTCCATACTTGATATTATAGCACAATTGTGAAACGTCTAGTAATAATCTTAATAATCGAAGGAACATGGTTTGATTCTATGAAATCAATTGCCTAATTTGTGTAAATTGGATAGAGATGCTGATAATGTGATTCTTTCTTCCTGGTTAGAGTATTACGTTCTTTTACTGCTAGAACTAATCACTTTACTTTTGATTAAGCAAATGTTAGAATTTATAGAGATTTGTCTCATAACATTCTTATTGTGTCTGTTTGCAGATCACAAGGAGACTAGAGGAGAGAAAGTTAATTTTGACCCAGATGATGATGATCTGTTGTTTGCATAGATCATTGATCATTTATCTGTTTTGAGTTTTTCCATCTTTGCTTACTGTTTCTTGTTTGGAGCCATGTGTTTGAGTTTAGATATTCTGTATTCTAAAACTCATATTTATGTTTTCTATAAAAGTCATGTTTTGTCGTTATTAACTCTTGTTTAAGTAATCTTTGATGTGACCCCGTTATTTACAATATAGGAGGAGATTGTTGAGGTATATTTAATATAACGGGTTAACGGATACTTAGCGGTTGGTTAGGATCCATTAGGGATCCACGTACCCGCTGGGGATTTAGGGTTTGCCTATAAATACCTTGCCAGGGGCAACGAGTAGAGTGTTCCAAACTAGACACACACGTGGATGCTTCGAGCACCATTCCTAACATATACAACTACCGGTCACCATGTCATGGGCAGGAAATATGATCACTTTCATCATGATTGATAGACCAAACACCGAAAATGCTATATTTGGTAATCTATTACTCAGCACCTCTAGAGACACCTGTTGGATCGTGAGGCGCCCTTAGAAGGGGGGGTGAATAAGGTTTTCTAAATCTTTATTATTTAATATAAAAACTTTTGTTGTTTTTCTTTAAATCAACTTAAATCAAAATTAAAGAGGAGTGAATCAATTAAAACAAACTAGAAAGAACATGATTTTCATTATAATTTATGATTACAAAGATGTGATTTCTATAACGCTAGAAATCGAAGGTGAAATATGAAATCTTCTTTTTGTTTTCTATACCGACTCTTCTCAACAAGAACCGGTTGGCTTTAGCCGATTTTTCCCAAATCCGGCCTCAAGCCGCTCTAGCCTTCCTATCCCCAAAAAAGGCCTTGAGCACCTCCTAGATCTACTTCCTAGACCTAGTCGTCAACACGAGGAGAATTGCCCCTTAAGTCCTACCCAGACCTAGTCGCCAACACGAGGCGAATTTACTTCCAAGCAAATAATAAAAGGTTACAAATAAATATTTGAACACAAAAACTAAAACTCCCTATGAAGAATTCTGGAGATGGCGATTGCCGCTGAAAGTTCTTGAAGTCGAAGAGCGCATTCTTCGCGTTGAGAAAGCGTTGATCCAGTTCTCCTTGAATTCTTTGCTCGAAGGTGTGCGGGAGATGAAAAACTGGAAAATACGACCCTGATTGAGTTTCTGGAGTGCTGGAGTAAGGATCTGATCAATCAGTCCTTGGAGAAGACGAAATCATCCAATTTATAGAACTTGAGCTAACGTCGGCGTTAAGTTCTAACATCGGGCATTGTCCATGTAAAGTAATGTTTTGATGGCTCGGATCTTCAGAAGAGGAAGGAGATTCTGCACTTTAGGAATTGTTTATTTTAGGCAATCCTAACGCTGGCATTAAGGCTAACGTAGGCGTTGAGGCAAATCATTCCTAAAGTCCCCCCTGCAATCACAGTTGCTTCCTCCTTGCCATAATCATCGATCGTTAACGCCAGCGTTAAGTCCTAACGCCTGGCGTTAAGCTTCTTTCTCTTTTTATTCAGTCGGCAAGCCATCCCGTCGATCGGCAACCCATCCCGTCGATCGACAGACCATGCCTTCGATCGCTAATGCCCAACATTAAGATCTAACGCCTGGCGTTAGACATCTTTCAATCTTTTTGCTTGTGGATAGTTCCAGACTAATAACAACAACCTAGTGTCATCATTGTTCAGACCTGCATGCTAAAATATTATGGCAAATAAGATCAAATACAAGTAAGATTTGTTATTCTCAAATCAAAGGGATGCGGAAAACAATGTTCCAACAATCTCCCCATTTTGATAATAACAAATTCAATAGAGATAAATCAGATTCATATATAAGATGTGTTTTTAGAAGGATCTTTGACACTAAGCAATCATAGAGATATTAATAAGAGTTATAGTTAATTATAATTGTGCTCCCCCTACTTAAGTGCTCCCCCTTAGTATATGCACCCATAGACTAGATTTATGCTCCCCCTTAATCTAGTGAACCATACTCCTTTAATCATTATGATTTATCATTTATTCTTCCCCTTTTGTTATTAGCAAAAGAGGGTGGAGTGAAACAAAACTAGAATAAAGAAGACAAAAGTTGGGACATAATTAAGAGAGGATTAAGAGTTTTGTGATAAAGTAATTCATGATCGAGCTAAGGGAGAGAGTGACACAGCGGAAAAATATATGATAAGCGTGAAAGAACAACAGTCCATGATTTTACCAAAGGAATTCTACCACTTGCTTTTCAAATTAAATTTTAAGTAGAATATTACTTGTTGAAAGACATGCAATATTGCTTGACAAGTACAAGTGAAAGACAAATCCTTAGAAATAAGCATGAGAACACATGGTAAAAACCACATAGTCAAAATAGGAATGCGGAAAGATAAAACTAAGTTATTAAGATTTATATTTTTGTAATAGTTTGACCATTTCAATAATATATCTAGACTCTTCACATTTTAGTATTTAGCTTTCAAAATTTTCATAACTAATAGGCAAGCATGAGTTAACATATTCAAAAATATAAGAACTACAATGTAACCAATTCATATTTCAAGTAAAGAAAACATTGTAGAAATCATGTTTTGCAATCTAGTGCTTTTAATTAAGTTTTTAGAGAATTATGTAATTTTGCATTAGAATCCAATTCTCATGAGTAGAAGCTTTATGAAAATCAATGATGTGTGCATAAGGTATTTCGATGAGAGTATACAAGTGAAATAACACATGACATATGTAATGAAATAGTAACAACAACATTAAGAATGTAATCTTATCATTACTTTCACACATCATATTTAGAATAAAATTTCAAAGCACAGAACAAAAGTACAACCTCGAAGGTGCTTCACCCACACAATGCTCATTAAGACTTATCAGGGAGCGAAGTATTGCTTGGGGGATCACATAAGCATTTGTATAAAAATTTTATTTTTAGTGATCCAATGTACAAATAGAAGTGGTACAAGAAAGTATGTTTGCACAAGACACTTTACAATTATTTCCAAAGTGCTCAACCTCACAATGCTCATTAAGACTTATCAGGAGGGTGAGTAGTGCTTGGTGGAGTTATCTTTGGCACTTATTTCATTTGTTTGTATTTTGGGGTCAAAGGTCTCCGAATTCACTTGTTCTTGCAAACATGTATATTATTAAAATAACACTTCGATGTGTGCAAGAAATTTTTGTTTGAATAAAGGTGTAGGCAATTTAGATATACAACATAATGTGTTAAAACTAGTACACTACACAATCATGTAAGACTAAGATTGTGAACAAATGTAGATTACCAAAATTTATGAGTGTAGGAATCATTGATTAACATAAACCATTACTCATGCATAGAGGCATGCTAGGCAATCATACACAATTTTCTATAGACTATTTCATTGCACATAATCAGATTAAGGTCAAGGCATGACAAGATAACACAATGTTTAGGAAATTTGAAATAAAAATTAGACATTAAAGACAATCTTTAAGTGTATGCCAAAAATCAATTTTGACCATTTGAAACAAAAATGACTAAGATGTTTGCTCTTGTGAAGTCTTGTAGTCAAATTATAATTTAAAAAAATTTGTTTTTTTAAAGCAACACAAATAACAAAAACATATTTTTGATCATTTTGAATTATTTAAATTTTTGTTTGTATTTTGGAGAAAAATGAATAAGTTAGGAAAAATAATTTGAAATCAGACAAAATGAACTGAGAAAAAATAGTAGAAAAATACCAGAAATATACTAGTGAAAGTAGAATTTCGATCTGAAAAAAAGCTAACGTCTGGCGTTAACTAGTTAACGCCGAAATAGTATGTTGTTTTTAAGGTTTTTGAAAAAAAAGTTTCTTCGAAATAGGGAGTATGTACATAGACCTTCTTAGGGTAGAAATTTCAGTGAAAGTTGAAATGTTTAGAAGGCTTATTTAAGCATATTTTGGTGGTTTTAACATATTTTTATCTTTTATATTTGAATTTTTATTTTTCTTTTTAAGGAGACATAGCATGTGGTGATTTTCAAATTGTTATATCTAAGACTCCTAATTCTAGTCTAAGTATAGCAAAGCGGGAATCTAGTAAAGGTTTGGTAAAGATTTCCGCAAGTTGTGATTCAATTCCAATAAAGTTTACATGAACATGTTCCTTTTTTATATGATCCCTAATGAAATGATGTCTAACGTCTATGTGTTTGGATCTTGAGTGATGAACGGGGTTGTTGGTTAAATCAATTGAACTCTTGTTGTCACACTTTAGTTCAATGTTAGTTAGATGAACTCTGAAGTCTTCTAAGGTTTGAGTCATCCATAAGGCTTAGGCACAACAGCTTCCTAGTGCAATATATTCCGCTTCGGTGGTGGAGAGGGTAACGAAATTTTGTTTTCTACTTGACCATGCAACTAGAGAAGGACCTAAGAAATGACATGTGCCACTAGTGCTTTTTCTATCTAAAGAACAACCCGCATAATCAGAATCGGAATACCCATGTAATAGAAAGGAATCATTAGTTGGATAATAAGTCCTAATTTATGTGTGCCAATTAGATATCTAAAAATTCATTTTGCCTCTTTTAAATGAGATTCTTTTGGGTTTGCTTGAAATCTAGCGCATAGGCATACGACAAACATAATGTAGGGTCTAGATGCACTAAGGTACAATAAGGATCCTTATCATTGTTTTAAGTTTTCAAATCCAAATCATTTTAGCATATCATGTATGTATTTAGATTGACTTATGAAGATTCCATTATTTCTTTGGGTAATTTGAAAGCCTAGAAAATAAGTTAATTCACCAACTAGACTCATCTCAAATTCATTTTGCATTACTAGTATTACTTCATTACACAACTCTTCATTAGTGGCTCCAAAAATTATATCATCAACATATATTTGTAAAATAATTATATCATTATCAATATGCTTAATGAAGAGTGTGTTGTCGGCACTACCAATTTTATAACCGTGCTTTAATAAAAAAAAGATGTTAGACGTTCATACCACGCACGGGGCGCTTGTTTTAGACCGTAAAGCGCCTTTTCTAATTTATAGACGTGATTTGGAAATTTTTCATCTATAAAGTTGGGGGGTTGTTCTACATAGACTTCTTCTTAAATTATCCCGTTTAAGAAAGCACTTTTTACATCCATTTGAAATAATTTACATTTTTTATAACTCACAAATGCAAGAAAAATTCTAATTGATTCAAGGCGAGCTACGGGTGCAAATATTTCATCAAAGTCTACCCCCTCGATTTAAGAATAACCTTGTGCTACCAATCTAGTTTTGTTCCTAGTGATCCTAGAATCTCCATTTATTTTTAAATATTCATTATACACCTATGACCGGGTGATTTAGATGGTCTTTCAACAAGTTTCCAAACCCTATTGCGTTCAAATTGATTTAATTCTTCATTCATAGCAATAAACCAAAATTCATCATTTAAAGCCATAGAAATGTTTTTGGGTTCAATTTCAGAAACAAAACATAAATTAGAAAAAGATTCATTAAAGGCAGAACGTGTAGTTACCCCTGTTGACGGTTCTCCAATGACATGATCTCTTGGATGATCTCTTGTGAATCTAAGCTCGCTTGGATGCACGAAATTTTATTGCACCGGCTCTACTTCTTTGTCCTTTCCAAGTGGTTCATCGTCATCAAGCTCCAAATGTGAAGGAGGTTCATCTTCTTTTCCTGTAATGTTAGTATCTACACAAGGCACAAGTTCATCAAACTTAACATGAATAGATTCTTCAACCTTTTTAGATTTTTTTATTATATATCCTTGCTACTTGACGAGTACCCATGAAATATTCCTTCATCGCATTTTTCATCAAATTTAGCTAATGCATCTTTGGTATTTAAGATAAAACATTTACATCCAAAAACATGAAAGTACGATCCATTAGGTTTCTTTTGGTAATATAATTCGTATGGAGTTAATTTCAAAATAGGGCGAACCATGATACGATTTATAACATAACAAGATGTATTTACCGCTTTAGCCCAAAAAGATCTAGGCAACCCATACTCGGATAACATTGTGCGTGCGAGTTCCTGAAGGGTTCTATTTTTCCTCTCCACCACACCATTTTGTTGGGGGTGCGTGGAGCGGAAAATTCGTGCTTAATACCTAGATTATTGCAGAAAGTGGTGAAACTATCATTTTCACATTCCCCTCCATGATCCGACCTTATGCTTTTAATTTTTAAGTCTAATTCATTTTGAATGCGATTGCAAAGTTTTGAAAATTCAGAAAACGCATCGGATTTGGAGGTAAGAAATAAAGTCCACGTGAATCTTGACAAATCGTCAATCAATACAATAGTATATTTTTACCACCAAGGCTACAAGTGCTAATTGGCCCAAAAGGGTCCATGTTAATTAGTTGCAATGGTCTTGTGGTGTATAATTCAATTTTACTTTTAAACGATGTTTTGGAAAATTTTCCTTTTTGGCATGGCCAGCATAAGGAAGAAAGGTTTCCATTTAGTATTGGCAACCCTCTAATAATTTTATTTTTTTGATAATTTTAAAATCAACTTAGTGCTAGAGTGACCAAGACGCCTATGCCATAATTCAAGTTCTTCATTTTTAGAAATATGACATTTAAGTGATGCACGTGATAGATCATGAAAAGCAATTAAATAAACATTATGAATTCTTGGTGCAGTGAGCACTATATTATTAGACTTAGGATAAATGATTTTGCACAAATTAGTAGAGGACTCAAATAACACATTAAGACCTTTATCGCATAATTGACTAATAGAAATTAAGTTGTGTTTTAAGCCTTCTACAAATAAGACATTTGTAAGAGAGAAAGAATTGTTACCCATTGTACCGGTGCCTAATATTCTTCCTTTTCCATTGTCACCAAACGTCACGGTTCCTCCTTTTTTCGTAGTGAGGCTAAGGAATTTTTCTTTATCGTCTGTCATGTGCTTGGAGCAACCTGAGTCCAAGTACCACATGTCTTCTTTGTCCTTAGCCTGCCAACATACCTAAGAAGAAAAAGTTAGTGAAGATCTGGATACCCATGAGGTTCCTCCCATAATATAGGTGGAGACCTTAGGTACCCAGATTTGCTTAAAGGTGCGCTTTCCCTTCTTCCGCCAAGAGTCCTTGGTGTGCCCAAAAAATAAACAACTGGCACAAGCAAAAAAGGGGTTGAGACCTTTTTCAAAGACTGTTGCTGACCCTTGCTGGTATACACAGAGGTAGAGGGAGTGAAGGAAATATTTTTATAAAAAGATTTTTGATTTCAGCAAATAGAGCTAACGCTAGCGTTAGTAGCCAACGCTGGGCGGTAGGTTCCGGAAACATATCCCGGCCCAAATTTAACAGATCCATGGCACTGGTTGCCCAAAATCATATACAGTGATTTTTGGCCAACCCCAAATTTGTTTATTGCCACATTAAAATCATTTATTCATTCTTTTAAGGCGAAGTTTTCACTTACTAAATTTCCATATCTCTTTGCAAAAAATTTATTTTCATTTTCAATTTGGGAAAGAGATATTTTCAACCTTCTTTCTAAGTCTCCTTTTTCTTTCATGAGTGATTCGATGTTGGAGAGAGCCTTAGAAAGATCGTTTTCAAGTTCCTTTGCCTTTGTCAAATGATTGTCATTCTTTTGGTATGACATCATTTTTGTATTTAATTTTTCATTTTGTTTTAAAAGAATTTTATTCTCAGTTTTAAGAAGATCAAGATCTTTTAAATTTCTACCAAACGATTTGCATGTTTTTAAGTATTCAACATAAAGATCATCATAAGTAGAAGGGATTACCTCAGTGTCGCTTTGGACACTGCACTCGTCATCAGTTGATTCTTTGTTCTTCCCCATGAGGCGCAAGTTTGCCTCATCATCCTCACTTGAACTTGATTCGCTTGAGCATCTGGATGAAGAATCATCGCATGTTGCCGCCTTCAAGACCTTCTTCTTCTCCTTTCCTTTATGTCACTTTTCTTTTTGCTCCTTCAGGTATTTTGTGCATTGGCTTCTTATATGCCCGGTCTTCCTGCAGTGGAAGCACTCGGGAGGAGGTCACTCTTCATCTTCGTCGCTTGATTTTTCCTTTTTCTCCTTTTTGGAAGATGATCCTTTTCGAAAGTACTTACGGAAAGTATTCCTTCTCTCTGGATTCTTCATGAACTTTGTGAAGTTTTTCACAAAGAGACTCTCCTCGTCATCTTCCTCATCGTCATCCTCTTTTCTTTACTTTGGTGCCAAGACTTTCTTCTTTGGCTCCTTATTATATTCCTCATCTTGAATGTTGAGTTCGACCTCACGTGTTTTGAGATTCCCAATGAGGCTCTCGATCTGGAGCCGCCTTAGATCATGTGAGTCGGAGATTGTTGTCACCTTTGGATTGAAGTTTAGAGGAAGAGACCGAAGGATCTTTCTCACCAAGTCACGGTTTGAGAATGTTTTTCCAAGAATCTTTGACGCGTTGACAATCTTGGTGAAGCGAGTATACATTGAGTCGACGTCCTCATTTGGATCCATCCCGAACCTTTCAAACTCGGATTCCAGTTGGAATAGCTTTGCGTCTTTGACCTGCGAGGTACCTTCATGAGTTATTTCAAGCAAATTTCAAATGTCATAAGCAGTTTCACAAGAACAAACTCTATTAAATTCAGTCCTATCTAATGCGCAAAATAAAGCATTCATGGCTTTAGCATTATTTTTACATTTATTTTTATCTCCATCATCCCACCTATCTTTAGGCATTTCCATGGTTACTTCTCCAACAATATAAGTAGGAGTCATATACGGTGTTTCAACACTAGCCCAGACATCTAGATCTAAATTAATTAGAAAATAACGCATTCGCGTTCTCCAATAATTGTAGTAAGTTCTGGTGAAAAATGGAGGTCTGCTTATTCCTTGCCCTTCATGAAAAAGCGAGATCACGAGACGTCATTATTCTCGGTTGTTAGACCATTTTGGAATAACCTCGCTCTGATACCACTTGTTGGATCGTGAGGCGCCCTTAGAGGGGGGGGTGAATAAAGTTTTCTAAATCTTTATTATTTAATATAAAAACTTTTGTTGTTTTCTTTAAATCAACTTAAATCAAAATTAAAGAGGAGTGAATAAATTAAGACAAACTAGAAAGAACATGATTTTCATTATAATTTATGATTACAAAGATGTGATTTCTATAACGCTAGAAATCGAAGGCGAAATATGAAATCTTCTTTTTGTTTTCTATATCGACTCTTCTCACCAAGAACCGGTTGGCTTAAGCCAATCTTTCTTAGATCCGGCCTCAAGCCGCTCTAGCCTTCCTATCCCCAGGAAAGGCCTCGAGCACCCCCTAGATCTACTTCCTAGACCTAGTCGCCAACACGAGGCAAATTGCCCCGTAAGTCCTACCCAAACCTAGTCGCCAACACGAGGCGAATTTACTTCCAAGCAAATAATAAAAGGTTGCAAATAAATATTTGAACACAAAAACTAAAACTTCCTATGAAGAATTCTGGAGATGGCGAAGGCCGCTGAAAGTTCTTGAAGTCGAAGCGCGCGTTCTTCGCGTTGAGAAAGCGTTGATCCGGTTCTCCTTGAATTCTTTGCTCGAAGGTGTGCGGGAGATGAAAATCTGGAAAATACGGCCCTGATTGAGTTTCTGGAGTGCTGGAGTAAGGCTCTGATCAATCAGTCCTTGGAGAAGACGAAATCATC
Source organism: Dactylorhiza incarnata (assembly GCA_033032865.1). NCBI lineage: Eukaryota > Viridiplantae > Streptophyta > Magnoliopsida > Asparagales > Orchidaceae > Dactylorhiza > Dactylorhiza incarnata. Next base: position 2,584,997 of record JAWHQI010000300.1, on the reverse strand, counting down.
CAATTTATAGAACTTGAGCTAACGCCGACGTTAAGTTCTAACGTCGGGCGTTATCCATGTATAGTAATGTTTTGATGGCTCGGATCTTCTGAAGAGGAAGGAGATTCTGCACTTTAGGAATTGTTTATTTTAGGCAATCCTAATGCTGGCGTTAAGGCTAACGCAGGCGTTAAGGCAAATCATTCCTAAAGTTCCCCCTGCAATCACGGCTGCTTCCTCCTTGCCACAATCATCGATCGTTAACGCCAGCGTTAAGTCCCAACGCCTGGCGTTAAGCTTCTTTCTCTTTTTATTCAGTCGGCAAGTCATCCCGTCGATCGGCAGACCATCCCTTCGATCGCTAACGCCCAGTGTTAAGATCTAACGCCTGGCGTTAGACATCTTTCAATCTTTCTACTTGTGGATAGTTCCAGACCAATAACAGGAACCTAGTGTCATCCTTGTTCAAACCTGCATGCTAGAAACACAATGGCAAACAAGATGAAATACAAGTAGGATTTGTTATTCTCAAATCAAAGGGATGCGGAAAACAATGTTCCAACAACACCATGTCAACGCGACACCTGATGATGAAGTTCTGAGCGAAAAATAAGGAGAATGTTGTCGTAGGAGACCGCAAGGTGTCTCAATGATGTTATGTGAAGGCTGTTAATTCCATTGACGAAGGCCGCCGAGAAGTGTTCGTGTCCCGTATTGCACTTGCCGACTTCATCCAACAAGTTTCAGTGGGAGGAGAGAGATGAAGAGGAAGAAGGAGAAGTTTTTCTATGAATGGAGAGCTCCCAGAGGTGGAGTGAGAACTTGTTGCATGTTTGTGTGAGAACATCGATGCGTTCTCTTGGTCTCTAAGCGATATGTCAGGGGTGGACCCTCACGTGGCCTGCCGCAAACTGAATACTGATCCCACAGTTAGGCACGTCAACTTTATGTTTTTGCGACAAGTCTATGTTGATGATATGTTGATAAATATCAAAGCATTCCAAAAATGCATCGCTGACCTGCGAGAGACTTTCTACACTCTACTGAGTCACCGAACGAAGCTTAATCCTTTTAAGTGCGCTTTTTAAGTGATCTATGGGAAATTTCATTGTCATCATCTAACACCTTTAGGAATTAATCCCAACCCTGACGAGGCTGAGGCCACTTTGCAGATGAAGTCCCCCTCCAACCTCAAAGAACTTCAATGGCTAACTGGAAGGATCATGGGCTCGACCACTTTCTATCTGAAATTAGGGAGAAATGTTCATCTTACATTCGGGCTCTAAGGGCAGCAACTCATTTTAAATGAAATAGCGAGTGTGACATTGCCATGCAAGAACTGAAGCGACATATATCTTCCTAAACACTCATGCAAAGCCCTCACAAGAGGAAGCTCTATACTTATACCTCGGCGTCATGTGACAGGAAGATGTAGGTTTATTCTTTTGTGAAGGTTATATTTTATTTCAATTTGAGATAAGGTTACAACACCACCCAAATGGGCCAACCACCACTACCCGCGAAATCTACCCAAGATTACATTTAACTCTCCTATTACACACCCACAAAACAGACCTATGGTGCGCACACACAAACGGAGGCTGAAAGCTAAAGAAAATAACAAATACGACAAAAAATTGAAAACACGACAGAACCAAGAGCGACCGGTAAGCCTAATAGCAAGCCAAAGTCAAAGAGGACACACCTACACCTGAAATAAATAGAAGCAAATGACGTGAACTTAGGAAGGTCAAAAAATTTAAATGGCCTCAGGAAGTGAAGTATCACAATGGAAATCCAGATGAGTGCCACCCCAGCCCAGAGGTGGCAACAATCGAAAGACCAAACATCATCGGCCAAACCAAATAAAACAATATATATATAATGTTGCCAACATATTTGTGGCACCACGGGCCAGAAAAAATCATGATTTACAGAGTCGATTAGATCAGTAGATAACCCTCATGAGGGCATCAAATATTTAAACCATATTCCATAATGGCCAGCAGTAACTGTACATTGCTGAAGTGAAACTGTAAAAGACAACATTTTCCAACCGATATTGAATCTGTCATATTGAAAATTCACAAAGCTGAAGCATAATAGGCTAAAATCATCCTCCAAAATGATAAGTACACAAGAATCCACTGAATACAATCGACTTTAAGGTGCAGTAACCCAATGGATGGCGCACATGTCATTTATTTCAAGAAGAAGAGGCGCCTTGACCGGCAACGACAGATCAAACAAGGAGAAAAAGTTATTTGTGCATGAGTAATTTTTCTCCATTTTGCCAACAAATCAGTCACCACGTTACCTTCCCTATAAATGTGATGTACCTAGTGCTGGAACTTGGAGATAAGTAGAAGGATGGAGTGACCGAATGTATAAGTGGTCCAGCATAATGATTTTTCGGATAACGGAGAGCATAGTAAAAGTGACTCAGAGAAAATCTGAACATTGTATCAGTGCTGCGACTGAAATATTTGACCCCACGAGCAAGGGCAGATTTTGCATGCAGCACCGAGATGGCACAAAGTGGGAAGGAGGATGCATGCACCAAGTCCCCCCCAATGACGAATGATAAAGGCCCTAGAGGCAGACTCGGTGCCCCAAGATGCATCAAAGTGCAAAAAAAGCGTCACGGACAAGTTGAGCTGCTAGTGGAGTAAATGAAGTCGAGAGACAGTACCATAACCAGCAAGCTTGAAGACATTAATTAATGACCAATCCTCTTTACTTTAACAAGTATGTTTTTCCCATCTTCTTTAAGGCCATGATAATCTCATGATGGAGGTTTATAATTATATGATTTTTGTGGTGGAAATATTATTGAATAGACGAGAGCATCTTTTTCAAAAAATTTATGAAGGGCATTAAGTCACAAACAACTAATGAAGATGAATAATAATAAAAAATCATGTTGCGTTATGTGACCTATGCGTGCAGGATCGTCATGAACATAATTAATTAATTCCTACGGTATGGTGTAATCAAAATAAATTTCAATCACTTGTGAAGTTTATGCGAGCATAGTAATATGAAGGCAGTGAAATGGTACGCTACAAAATTAAATGCGGAAAATAAAATGTGTACCGTTCTTTGATTCGGCTTCATGTCTCATAATGGCCGGCATTCTTAAAAGTGCGCTTGTATTTTTCTGAATATAATTCGCCGCCCTTAGCGAAGAATCGGACATACGCCTCCAAAAAGAACCAAGATGAATTGATCTCTTATGTAATTAATGAGATTACAGATTATATTCTTCTTGGGCAGAGAATTAGATATATCCACTTTTAATAGAAGAAGAAAAGGGATCTTGTGGCTTGTTCTGATTTCAGCAGGAAAGAGATTCGAAATATGAAACCACCTTAATAGAACTTACACCAATTTGGCCATCTTCAAAATGGAAAGAAAAAGCAACAGTGACCACAACCTTTTGTGCTTTATGCCGATCACCAAAATGGAAGAGAGAGAATATGATTTTTCTTTTTCTCTCCGCCAGTTGGCCTCTTGATGAAGGAAGAGAGTCAATCTAGTTATCAGAATCGAGGAAGATAAATCATCTGCTTCGCCGAGAGAGAGACAAGTACTGTTGCGATTGGGAGAAGCAACAGTAACCGCAAGCGACTATTCACGCTTGTTCACGAATGGACCACACACAAAATAACCGGCTCTTAATCCCTAAATAGGAGAGGGATTTAGAGAGTGGAGGGAAATTACTAAAACCACCCCACTCTTTATTAATCTAAAATTCATGCATACGTAAAATGAATCGAACGCACAAATTAGAACCGATCGATTCGAACGTGCCAAGGTAAGACCAAGCTCGCGTAATGAAGTCCGAATTAGTCTAGCCCACCTATCACGGTTTTGACAATTCGCGCAAACCAAAATTTGACGCACAATCGCAGGAGATCTAAATAAACTATGATTGACGTGAATGTTTGATCGAGACTACACGAGTGATTTAGTCCACATATAATTAGGAAAACTAACATTCACCCACTTGGACTATATCAATCGTAATTTAAGTCAGTCTTAAATCAAAATACTCCACTTAAATTAAGGGTACCATAGTGAAGCTCGCATCATGAGTTCTCTCCACACGTCAATCCGGTCCAACTGAAACCTTTACTCTGAATCATGGCGGCAACCGCATCATTAAGCGACACGGGACCTTCCATGGTCACAAAAGTTTCCAGATTCAATCGACATGGACACAGTGTGATCATAAAGAGTCAAAATCAACATACTGAAATGTGATCACAAATTGTTGTTTAACTCAGTGGTCAATTAATTTCTCTACTGAATGCACGAAACCATGCTTTGAGAAATTCTTAATACTCAAAAGAGTGTGTATATTTATATTAAATGAATACCTTAAGATTTTATTAATGTGTCATGAGACATACGATCAAGGCTTTATGATTTAAATGAATGCCCTAGCCTTATGCTTGAAACTGACACTAATTTCAAGACTTGTTTATGAATTGTGACGTGTCACATGATAGAGTGAGTATCAGAGTTGAATGATATCACATGTGAATATATAATTTATGTTTGAACTCAAACTATATTCATTCGCAAAAATTAATGCATATATAAAATTTGAAGTGCTAAATGAAATGACAGATGAAAAATTATATTAAATAGAGCTATGAATATATCCTCCCACTAATCAAGTACATCAATGGACTCCACAAGGCCCATACTGCAGGCATGCTTCTTAAATATCTTAGGCCGAAGTCCCTTGGTAAGTGGATCAACTATCATATCATCTGTCCCAATGTGCTCCACAATTATGTCACCTTTCTTAACCAATTCTTTCACGGTCAAGAACTTAATTTTCATGTGCTTAGACCCTGTGATACTTTTGTTGTTCATAGAGAACATTACAGCTGAAATATTATCACAGTATAACTAAATGGGTCTAGCAACTGTATCAACGACCATCAATTCAGTGATGAAGTTCTTGAGCCAAACAACGTGAGTAGCGGCGCCAAAAAGAGCAACGAACTCCGCATGCATTGTGGAAGAAGTAATTAGCGTCTACTTGACGCTTTTCCATGAAACTGCCCCACCGACTAATTTGAAAATGTATCATGAAGTTGACTTTCTGTCATCCTCACAACCCGCAAAATCTGAGTCCGTATAGCCCACCAATTGTAGGTTTTGTTCTCTACAGTAGACCAATTTAAAATCTTTTGTTCTCTTTAAATACCTCAATACCTTCTTAGCAGCCACCCAATGAGCAGGTCCTGGGTTCGACTGATATCTGCCTAGAAGTCACACTGCAACGGCAATGTCCGGTCTGGTGCAGACCTGGGCATACATTAAGCTACCTACTACACTGGCATATGGTATGTTCTTCATGGACTCTCTCTCAATATCATTTTTGGGGCATTGCGACAAACTTAACTTGTCACCCTTAATCACTGGCACATCGCCAACCTTACATTCGAGCATGCTAAATCTCTCAAGTACACGCTCAACGTAAGCCCTCTGAGAGAGTCCTAATGTATGACGAGATCTATCCCTAATGATCTCAATACCTAAAACAAAAGAAGCTTCTCCAAGATCCTTCATATCAAAATGTTTGGATAACAACTGCTTAGATTCATGCAGAAGTCCCAAATCATTGCTTGCGAGCAAAATATCATCTACATAGAGAATTAAGAAGATGAATTTGCTCCCACTGATCTTGAGATATATGCAGCGGTCTACTTTATTTTCAACAAAACCAAATGAAGTAACCACCTCATCAAATTTCAGATACCATTGCCTTGAGGCTTGCTTTAAACCATATAGGGATTTATTGAGCTTGCACACAAGTTGCTCAGAATGACCAGACCTGAATCCCTCAGGCTGCACCATATAGACTTCTTCATCTAGGTCGCCATTCAAGAATGTGGTTTTAACGTCCATCTGGTGTAGCTCCAAATCATAATAAGCTACTAGTGCCACGATGACTCTAAATGAGTCCTTAGATGAAATGGGAGAGAGTTTCGTGGTAATCAATCCCTTCTCTTTGAGTGAATTCCTTTGCAACTAGTCTGGCCTCAAACCACTCGACCTTTCCTTTAGAGTCTTTCTTAGTCTTAAATACCCATTTAGAACCAATCGGTCTGCAGCCTTTAGGTAACTCAACTAAATCCCAAACTTTATTATGCCTCATAGACTCAATTTCATCTCTCATTGCATCCCACCACAAATTAGACTGAGGTCCAGAAACAGCTTCAGTAAATGTTATTGGGTCAACTACATGACCAATGTCAAAATTGCTCTCACCCAAATAAACTTCATAGTCAGAAGAAATTGCAGACCTCCTCTCCCTAGATGATTTTCTAGGATGTGCCTGAACAACATCAATCTGCTGAGGAAACTGTATGGGAGGCGGCTGTAAAGCCGGCTCCACTTCCTCTGCAGGCTCAACTATAGGTTCAGGTACCTCTAGTCTTTCAATAATAGGTAGAGTGTAATTAATAGATTTAATTTCATCGACTTCTTCAGTGGTATGAGAACAACTAGGTTGCTCAGCAACATCAAACTCCAAAAACTTGGTTGTTTGTGACTCAACAATTCTAGGACCTCCTGAAGGGCAGTAGAACTTAAAACCCTTCGAATGATCAGGGTAGACTATGAAGTAGCAACGAGAAGACCTAGCGGCAATCTTAATTTCTAATGGGTTATATAAACGAACTTCCGCAGGACAACCCCAAACACGTAAGTGATTTAGGCTAGGTAACCTGCCAGTCCAAAACTCAAAAGGTATCTTGGGCACTGATTTAGACGGAACTCTATTAAGTATATAAACTGCGGCTTTAAGATCTTCACCCCCAAAGAAATTCAGGAAGATTTGTCCTACTCATCATGCTCCTCATCATATCCTTAAGGGTGCGATTGCGCCTTTCGGCCACACCATTTTGTTCAAGACTTCCCGACATAGAGTATTGGGCAATAATACCACAACTCTCCAAGTATTTGGCAAAAGGACCTTTATGTTGCCCGGAGGCATCGTGTCTGTCAAAATACTCGCCTCCTCTATCAGACCTAACAATCTTGATAACTTTTCCCAATTGTTTCTCGACTTCAGTCTTGAAAATCTTGAATTTATCAAGAGACTCGGACTTTTCCTTAATCAAGAACAAGTAACCATAACGGGAGAAATCATCAATGAAAGTAATAAAGTAGGTGTTCTTGCAGAGCGTAGATGAATAAGGTCCACTGATGTCCGTATGAATAATCTCCAGCAAGTCTAGACTACGTGTAGCGCCTTTCTTCTTAATCTTGGTCATTTTACCCCTGCAACAGTCAACACATGTCTCCAGGTCACTAAAGTCAAGTGCAGGGAGAATGTTTTCCTTAATCAATCTCTCTACTCTATCCCTAGAGATGTGGCCAAGTCTTTTATGCCACAACATGGAAGACATTTCCTTAATTAAGGGTCTTTTAGAAGCAACGTTTTCTGCATTAAATGAAGTCGCATAAATATCATTGGGAACAAGACACATCCTATATAAACCATTAGACAAAGAGCAATGGTCTACAACTTGTGATTTATAAAATAACTGAATTAAACAACCATAAATGTTGAAACCATAATTAAGTTTGTCTAATGCAGAAATAGAAATTAAGTTTCTTCGAAATGCAGGAATATAAAATGTGTCTTTTAATAAAAGCTTAAAATCAGTATCTAAAATCAAGCAAACATCCCCAATGAACTCGACTTCAACTTTAGCATTGTTGCCTATGGTGAGTCTACACTCATCCACGCTTGGCCTCCTCCTATTGGTGAATCCCTGTAGTGTGTAAGCAACATGATTAGTTGCTCCTCTATCAAGCCACCAGGAACTAGATGGGGCTTCAATTAAGTTATATTCACATAGGACGAGTGCAAGAGGATTACCTTTAGGTGCGAACCCACGCTTCTCCATCCAAGCTCTAAACTTTAGGCATTCAGACTTCACATGTCCTTTCTTCCTGCAGAAGAAACAAGTTGGAGGCTTCTTTACGGGACCAGTAGAATCCTTTGCTCCACTCGACTGACCGTCCTGAATCTTGATTGGAGCCTTGGACTTCATCTTCTTCTTTTTCTTGAATGAAGGCATCGATATATACAGAGCGGTGTGGGTCTTCTCACTTTTCAGCTTCTCTTCTTCAACAACACATCGAGTGATGAGATCATTAAGTTTCCAAGGCTCATCTTGAGAATTGTATGTAGTCTTCAGGATGCTGAACTCAGGTGGCAGAGTATTGAGTGCCAGATGCACTATGCACATCTAAGGAAGAACAATGTCCAGCTCTTGTAACTTTGTCTGATAGTAAACCATCTTCGAAATGTAATCATGAACACCTCCACCGCTAGTATACCTCATAGTGAAAAGATCTTGCATGAGTGTCCCAATCTCAGCATTGGAGGACACCTTATACCTCTATCCCACAGCAGTAATGAAATCCAGCGCATCAGCAGTCTCTGGTAGTCCACTAAGCAGATGCTCAGGAATAGATCTCTTCATGGTCAATAAACATATCTTATTGGACTTATGCCATGCTGCATAGTGGTCCTTTTGTACTCAGGAACTAGTCACAGTCAACTCCTCAGGCTTGTCAGATGTCAGGGCTAGGTCAATGTCCGCCATTTGAATGGCAAACATGACATCAGTCTTCCACTTCTTAAAATTTGACCCAGTAAGCTTTTCAATGGTCGCCAAATTGTTATGCACTGTAAAGGTGACTGAAAAAGAAAATAATGCAATATTTAGCAATGAGGATAAGTGTGTTTCAAAACCTTAAATAAACACACACATGAGAATTCAGACGCATCAACACGCAACACCTTTGGGCAGAATACGTGCCACGCAGTTACAAATCCTCTACACCGAGCGAGACACGACAATGTTTAAGCTTTTGCAAAACCACCACCTTTGGGTGAATAGATCACTAGAACCTTCGCACTCCCGCTCAAATGCCCGTGTGCAATCCTCTAATCCTATCACTCAACCACCACCTTTGGGTGAATGACTCCGAGTTAGAACTAGAGTAATCCCAAAGCCGTATGAGAATGAAATCTCGCAAATCAATTGAACAGACCACTTTGGTGGCAATAGTTCAATTAACCCACAAGATCCTCCTACACTGGGATTCTCTTAATTACCCTCAAATTAAGTGTCGTGATCTAATAATTAATGACAAAGGGCACTTAAGTGTCTAAAGATCACAACCGCTTAGGCACTTAAAATTAATGCACTTCACAAGTCCCTATCGCATTGATATTCTTTGAAATGAATCGATATGTTTTAATTTGAGTGCTCGCTAGTGATTAATCAAATTCAATTACACCAAAAATTAAGGGAATTAATAAATATGTTCAAAGTTCGCTCTGATACCAAATGTTCAAAAAATTTATGAAGGGCATCAAGTCTCAAACAACTAATGGTGATGAATAAAAAAAATCATATTGCGTTATGTGACCTATGCGTGCAGGATCGTCATGAACATAATTAATTAATTCCTACGGTATGATTTAATAAAAATAAATTTCAATCACTTGTGAAGTTTATGCGAGCATAGTAATATGAAGGCAATGAAATGGTACGCTACAAAATTAAATGCAGAAAATAAAATGTGTGCCGTTCTTTGATTCGGCTTCATGTCTCATAATGGTCGACATTCTTAAAAGCACGCTTGTACTTTTCTGTATATAATTCGCCGCCCTTAGTGAAGAATCGGACATACGCCTCCAAAAGAACCAAGATGAATTGATCTCTTATGTAATTAATGAGATTACAGATTATATTCTTCTTGGGCAGAGAATTAGATATATCCACTTTTAATAGAAGAAGAAAAGGGATCTTGTGGCTTGTTCTGATTTCAGCAGGAAAGAGATTCCAAATATGAAACCACCTTAATAGAACTTACACCAATTTGGCCATCTTCAAAATGGAAAGAAAAAGCAACAGTGACCACAACCTTCTGTGCTTTATGCCGATCACCAGAATGGAAGAGAGAGAATATGATTTTTCTTTTTCTCTCCGCCAGTTGGCCTCTTGATGAAGGAAGAGAGTCAATCCAGTTATCAGAATCGAGGAAGATAAATCATCCGCTTCTTCGAGAGAGAGACAAGTATTGTTGCGATTGGGAGACGCAACAGTAACCGCAAGCGACTATTCACGCTTGTTCACGAATGGACCACACACAAAATAACCGGCTCTTAATCCCTAAATAGGAGAGGGATTTAGAGAGTGGAGGGAAATTACTAAAAGCACCCCACTCTTTATTAATCTAAAATTCATGCGTACGTAAAATGAATCGAACGCACAAATTAGAACTGATTGATCCGAACGTGCCAAGGGAAGACCATGCTCGCGTAATGAAGTCCGAATTAGTCTAGCCCACCTATCACGGGTTTTGACAATTCGTGCAAACCAAAATTTGACGCACACTCGCAGGAGATCTAAATAAACTATGATTGACGCGAACGTTTGATCGTGACGATGATGCGTATTCAGCAAGTGCACTGGTCGCTGTCAAGTAATAAAATTGGGAATAGCTTCCCCAAATATTGTCTCTCAAGGAATGCAGGTTCTGGTGAACGAAACGCGTGGTGAATCGATCGTTACACGAGCGAATAAAGTAAAAAACAAGGGCATTGTGATTTGGTTCCTAAGCTAATGCGGAAAAGAGAGATGCGGGTCAAAACTCCGCTTCGCAAGGCGGAATGGATGCAACGTCCGCGATGCCGTGCTTTGGGAGGCGCATGGACGGAAAGTAACTGTGACGGGTGAGGGTCGCACACAACTCTTCTCCAAGCATCACCACTAGCAATTGCTAAGGCTTCACACACAACGAACTCAGAAAATCACAACAAGGAAAATGCTATTCTCCCACCGCATCATTGCACATGAACATCATAAAAGATCTATAACATTAAGCTAATCAATAGTTCATTACAATAACACAAAGAAAACACAAGCATCAAGTTTAGAGAGGACCAACAGGAAGATGTCACCGCATCTTGGGTTCTCGGCCGGAATGAGAGGTTGTCGGGCTCGGCCCTCAGATGGTGTGCGGACTCTACGGGGGCTGTCACCGCTCCAACGACCTACAGCACTTCTATGGCTTCCCACGACGAGGAATGCTTGAACACTTGGTGGAGAATGCTTGTTAACGCTCCCGAATGGAAGAATGGTGGTGGAAATCGTCGGAAAATGGTCTCCTTGGTGGTGGAGGTGAAGGAGAAGCCTTCAGACCTCAGAAACGGTGGGAAGGACCTGATTTCCCTTTCCCCGCAGAGCTCTCCTTCGTTGACTGCGGCTTATCCTGCTTTATATACTAATCAGGAAGAAAAATGGTCACGCACGGTCGAACGCACGACCGTGCGTGAACTGTGTGTTATTAATTGATAAATTCTGACATGAGGGAGACGCTGCGCAGCCCATGCATTTTACTGACGCACGGGCAAATCCGCCCTTGCGTAAAAGCACACGGGTAAATTCAGAATGACTAAAAACAGGAGAAAACAGGTCGACCGTGCGTTTTACTCACACACGGGCAAATCCGCTCGTGCGTAAAAACGCACGACTAAACTCAGATTGTCCATTTTCTGCCCAGATACAGACGCACGATCGCAACCGTCCGTGCGTCAAGGAAACGCACGACCGTGCGATATGCACAGACATAAACTTTGGGGGAAAACGGGACGATCCGGCCACCTGCACATAAGACATACCAGCTGGGAATACACCTCCAGCACCAAATAAACACAAAAAAAAAGAATTGGGGAGCACCATGTGCTTACCCCCAATAACGAGGAGCGCAAATGCACACCAAAACGGGCCTAAGAGTGCATCTAGCAGGGAATAACAAATATGACCGAAAACATGCCTAAAGTGTGGTGCATCGACTAGAAATACGGCCCAGATGAGCCCATAAATGTGTATATAAATGGGACTCATCAGACGACACGAGTGATTTAGTCCACATATAATTAGGAAAACTAACACATCTCTCATTTCAAATATCTCCAGAAAAGAAAATGAATGCCGCAATGGACATAGACTTTATATTTTACTGAGTTTGTTTGCGTGAGATAGCTAGATGTGAGATTTATGTTGAATAGTGAGAGAGATTGTGGGCATAGGAAGGAGAAGAGTTTCAAAATGATTTCACACCATCGAGGCTATTTGGCTAGTGAAAAAAGATGATCACAAGATTCAATATCGGGAGTAGGGAAACATATGCATTTAAGTTCCAGGGAGATGGCAATCGGCCGCTAAGAGTTGATATCGTAAGCAATCACTCATCGAGCCTTGGTCACCGTAGATTGTAGAATGGAACTCAGTCCATTTGTGTTTCGTGTCTCCTCTCCTTATTAGGGTAGCTCGAGTGAAGCGAAAAGGAAGTGAAAAAGAAAATTCTTCGCCTAACGGCTGGGTAGGCGCAAGGGCTTCGTCTGATGTTGACTTCGCCTAATGGCTCACCTCCAAGGACCATTCGCCTATCGGCTCACCTCACCCTTTGGGGACTTTCCCTATTGCAAAAATGCATTTTTCCATAATCTCTTCGCCTATCTTGTCACCTGCTTTTTCGCTTCGCTACACTCTTTTTTCGACCTTTCGTCTCCTCACCTTTTTGCCTATCAGCTCCGACCCCTACGGGTCGCCTTTTTGGATTTTTCGCAGAGAATGGTTGCAAAGGATATTTTTAGACGAAGAAAGAAAAAAATTTCATTGGAAGAAGGCTTCCATAACAATTATCCTTCGAAAAAATATATATTATTGAGAAATATGTCAAGGTTTTTAAGATTGCCCTGCCATGGACCCTGGTATGATCGAGTGACATGGACATGGCCATTAGAAAGAGAGGTATTGACCTTTAATGTATTTAGATATGAGCAAACAATTATTGCACACCGACCAAATCTCTTTAAATCTAATGTATTTGTTGTTAAATTTCAATTTGTGAAAGCCAAGCCCTCCATTAAGAATGCTGAAGCTACAAGTTTTGTACGAAACCCAATGGTGCTTAGATCCCCTACCAAGATAATTCCCGAGGAATTTAAAGATATATCTATCTAAGGTATCAAGAACCGATGGCGGAAGAGTGGTGCAAACAAGAGCATGGGTACAAGAGGACAATAATGTAGATTGTGTAGATTTAATGAGGTCAACTCTACCCATATTAAGAATTTTTAGAGGCCACCCGACAATGTAGGAGTGTAATCTACTCACTAGAGATTTGAAACACGCCGCCCAACATCTACCATGGTAAATGGGCATGCCCAAGTAGGTGAAGGAAAAAAGAACCTAGATGGATGTTGAGTTCTTGAAGGTGTCCAATTAAATATTTGGCCTGAGTAATGTTCAAAGCAAGAGATAACTTTGTTGAAGGACCGAACGGAGCAAAGATTGCCTCTAGTAAATATGACAGTGTCATCATCGTGGAGAAAATGAGATATGTGGGGGCTTCTGAGGCAACCACTATACCAAATGGCATTGGAGTTAAGGAAGCATTAACTCAACAATCTACTAAACATCTCTTGTTAGAGAAGGAATAAAAGAGGAGATAATGGGACCCCTTTCTTAACTCCCCGAACAGATGGGAAGAAGCTGCATTTAGACTCATTAATAATGATGGAGAACATGTTGTGACATTGCAACATTTTAATTAAAGAAATAATCATGGGACAAACACCGAGTTTGGGCATAATATTAAAAATAATTTCCAGTTGACCCTATCAGAATCTTTTTCCAAAATCAAGTTTGAGAATGATATTATCAGTATTTTTTTGAAAGTGAGATGTGAATAGAATAGAAAAGTTGGCAGTTTTGGTTTTATTGTTTTCGGCAGAAAACATAGAGAGAGAGAGAGAAGGAAAGGAAGTGAGAGAAAAGCCTTTTATTTATTCCCGCAGGAACAGCCCGCTCTCGCCATTTCCTCTCGCCATTTTTCTCGCGCTGCCAGCCCGCCAACCCCATCTCGCCTGCAGGGGCAGCGCCTCCCAACTCGCTGGAATCATCACGCATTTTCTTCCAACTCGCGTAGACGTGGAGGAGAAGGAAGAACAGCTCGCACTCGCCTGGAGGAGTCCTCGCCCCGTCAGCTCGCTGGTCCAGCTCGCGGGTGCAGCTCGCGCTCGCGTCGGGGGAGTTCTCACCGATGCCAGTTGTGCTCGGCAGCTCGCTAGCTCGCCTCGCAGGAACCAAGTCGCCGGAGTAAGGAGGGGTTTTGCGAGTGGGGTGTTCGCCGTGGAAAGTGCTCGCATCTAGGGTGCCCATACATCGCGCTTCCAACAACTGGTATCAGAGCAAGGTTGTAAACCTTTGCTGTGACTCGGAAGGATTGAGAAGTAGAAACGATGGAGATGGGTGGAGCCATGCCGGGGCAAGTCCCCAAGTTGACAAAGACAAATTATGAGAATTGGAGTATACAGATGCGAGTGCTACTCGCCTCTAAAGAACTATGAGATATAGTTGAGAATGGCTATGAGGAGCGTACTGCTGCAGCAGAGGCGGCGTTGACTAACGCCCAGAAGATGACACTTAGAGAAACAAGGAAGGCTGACAAGAAAGCATTGTTCTTGTTGTATCAAGGGGTCGACGAAGCGACCTTCGAGAAGATCTCAGACGCGAAGACTTCTAAGGAGGCATGGGAGGTGTTGCAACGCTCCATGCATGGGGTAGATAAGGCAAAGAGGGTGAAGCTGCAGTCCCTCCGTGCGGAATATGAAGTAACGAAGATGCAGAGCACCGAGAAAGTCGGTGACTATGTGACCCGTCTGCGGACGCTCACAAATGAGATGAAGCGTAATGGGGAGACGATCGATGATGTGAGCTTTATGGAGAAGTTGTTGAGATCTATGTCCAAGATGTTCCGTCATATAGTGGTGGCGATCGAAGAGTCGAAGGACCTCACCGGGATGGCCATTGATGAGCTTGTAGGTTCTTTGCAAGCTCATGAGTATAGGATGCTACAAGATGATGAAGAAGTGAGTGGCTTGGGAAAAGCACTCCAGACTCAGCTAAATTTTGGAGAGAGCTTCGGAAGAGGAGGCGGTCAGCGTGGCCGAGGTCACCAAGGCAGAGGAAGAGGTAGAAGAGGAGGTAGAGACCAAGGAAGAAAACAAAATTTCCAGAGAGAGGCGGAGTGACCTCAAGGAGGTTGAAAAGAAGGAAGAGGAAGAGGAAGAGGCTGAGGAAGAGGCCGAAGAGATATGTACCAAATCCAATGTTACAACTGTAACAAATTTGGGCATATGAGCTATGATTGCTGGGATCCGAGGAAGAGAGAAGAGGTAAACCACTATGCTGAGGCTAGGAACAACGGGAACAATACTGGCGCTGGAGATCCGATGATGTTCCTAACCTACTGATGAGCGGAGGAAGGAAGAAATGAAGTGTGATATCTGGACACAGGTGCGCGCAACCACATGTGCGGAGATAAGGAGATGTTCACTAACCTGGAACCCAGTGGGGTGAGGTTAGCTTCGGGGATGCGTCGAAGATCTCGTTGGAAGGAAAAGGCCTGGTGGTTGTGAAACTAAATGGAGAGAAGGTGCATCTGAATGATGTGTTCTATGTGCCAGGCTTGAAGACTAACATCTTGAGCCTTGGGCAGTTGGTGGAGAGAGGCAACTGCGTCCAGTTGAAGGATGCGTCTTTGGCGATGAAGAACCATCAAGGGAAAGAAGTGGTGAAGGTGAAGATGACAACGAACCATCTCTTTACATTGAAGATGGATACTCAGGAGACGACATGTCTCGCGAGGACGGAGGAACAAGAGGAAGCATGACTGTGGCACCCTCGGATGGGCCACTTGGGCTTCACAGGCTTGAAGCTGCTATCCCACTTCAGGATGGTGGATGATCTACCAATGATCTCACCTCCGGAGAAAGTCTGCGAGGTGTGCATGAAGGGGAAGCAGAAGAGGCTGACGTTTGAAGGAGGGAAGTCTCGGAGAGCGATGAGACAACTTGAACTGGTTCACTCGGACATTGCGGGTCCGTTTGAGACCACCTCAGTAGGCGGAAGCAAATACTATATCACCTTCACGGATGACTTCAGTTGGAAGTGTTGTGTGTATTTTTTGAAGGAAAAGTCTGAGGCCCTTGACAGGTTCAAGGAGTTCAAGGCGATGGCAGAGAAGGAAAGTGGTCAGCCACTGAAGGTGCTGAGGACTGATCGAGGTGGGGAGTACACCTCGAGGCTGTTTGATGTTTTCTGCAAGGAGAATGGGTTCTCACACCAGTTGACGACGACGTACTCACCACAACAAAACGGAGTCGCGGAGAGGAAGAATCTCACCATCATGAACATGGCTAGGAGTATGGTGATGGGCAAAGGATTGCCGAAGATGTTCTGGGCAGAGGCAGTGCAGTGTGCGGTGTATCTACTAAATAGATGCCCCACGAAAAGTGTAAAGTTCATGACCCCGTTCGATGCTTGGAGTGGCTGGAAGCCAAGTGTGAAGCACTTGAGGGTCTTTGGGTGTGTAGCTAATGCTCACGTCCCAGACCAGAGAAGGAAGAAGCTCGATGATAGGAGCGAGAAGTGCATTTTTGTGGGCTACGCCCCAGAGAGCAAGGCTTACAAGTTATACAACCCGGTGACGGAGAAGGCCATAACCTCAAGGGATGTGGTGTTTGAAGAAGACAGCTGTTGGAGCTGGGATGAGGAGACAAGGAGCAAGAAGGGGATGTTCTTTGAAGATGAGGAAGAAGGTGGTCATGAAGCAGGAGCTGAGGATGGTGGGGCTGAGCCACCATCACCACCTAGTGGAGATTCAGGGGGAGTTTGCACTCCCAACTCAAGTGGAGGCAGTTCAAGTGGAGCAAGCACTAGTGGAAGCAATACTGATCGTCCTCAACCTAGGATGAGGAGGATGGATGAGATTTATGAGGAGATGGCACCGACACTTAATAATTGTTTTTTTGTATTGTTTGTTGGCAGATTGCGAGCCGCACTCCTATGATGAAGCCGCTCAGGAGAAATCTTGGAGGATGGCGATGGATGCTGAGATAGCTTCCATAAAGAAGAATGATACTTGGAGGTTGGTCGATCCACCCGCAGGCCACAATCCCCTCGGGTTGAAGTGGGTCTACAAGGTGAAGAAGAACAAGGAAGGAGCTGTGGAGAAGCACAAGGCGAGACTCGTCGTAAAGGGCTATAAGCAAGTCCAAGGAGTGGACTATGACGAGGTCTACGCCCCAGTGGCGAGGATCGACACCATCAGGTTGATCATCGCGCTCGCAGCTCACCATGGGTGGAAGGTCTCGCAGATGGATGTGGTGTCGGCCTACCTCAATTGCTACTTGGAGGAAGATGTGTACATCGAGCAGCCTCCTGGATATGAAGTGAGGGGCCAAGAGAGGAAGGTGTGCAAGTTGAACAAGGCGCTATATGGCTTAAAGCAAGGGGCTCGCGCATGGAATGGAAGGATAGATGCATACCTTCATAAGCACGGATACAGGAAGTGTCCCTACGAGTATGCTCTTTACACCAAGGTGGAAGAAAACGGTGATATCATGATCGTATGCTTGTACGTAAACGATATGATATTCACCGGGAACAACCCAGCAATGTTCGAGGAGTTCAAGAAGATGATGAAGAGAGAGTTCGAGATGACGGACTTGGGAGAGTTGACCTATTTTTTGGGTGTCGAGGTGAAACATGATGAAGACGACATCTTCATCTCGCAGATATGCGAAGGAAATTTTGAAAAAGTTCTGGATGGAGGATAGCAAGGCTATCTCCACTCCCGCTGATGCAGGGCTGAAGCTGAGGAAGGACTCCAAGGAAAGAGCAGTCGACTCCACGCTATTCAAAAGTTTGGTGGGAAGCCTACGCTACCTGACCTTTACCCGACTAGACATTATGTACGCTGTTGGAGTAGTGAGTAGGTACATGGAAGAGCCAAAGCAGGATCACTTCACGTCTGCGAAGTGGATCCTGAGATATGTGAACGGGACGAGAGGTCATGGCCTGATGTACTGCACTGGAGAGGAGTTGAAGTTGGTCGGATACTCGGACAACAATTACGGGGGAGACGTGAATGATCGGAAGAGCAATTCCTGGTATGTTTTTCACATGGGGACCGGCGCGTTCTCATGGAGTTCAAAGAAGCAGGCTACGACATAGAGTTCAAAGAAGCAGGCTACGATAGCCTTATCTTCCTATGAGGCGGAGTACATAGCAACCGCGGCAGGTACTTGCCAGGTTATTTGGTTAAGGAATCTCTTGGGAGATCTGCACTATCCACCGGATAGCTCCGTGACCATGTATGTTGACAACATGTCCGCCAACCAACTCGCGAAGAACCCTGTGTTGCATTGGCGCAGCAAGCACATAGAGACAAGGTATCATTTCCTTCGTGAGCAGGTGGAGTAGAAGACCGTGGAAGTTGTGTATTGCCCTACCGGAGAGCAGGTCGCGGATATTTACACTAAGGCTTTGAAGGTGGAGACGTTCGAGAAACTCAAAGGCAAACTTGGCATGTGCTGCCAAGTTTGAGGGGGAGTTTGTTGGACTTGGTTTTGTTGACCGAGTCAACTTTTCTTATTTTAGATAAGTTGTATTTTTTTGGTTTTTGTTTTAGTTGAAAAGGAGGAGAGAGGGTGTGCATTTATTGTGGAGAGAGAAAGGTGTGGTTTTTTGCTTTGCCTATAAATAGGCTTTGTATTTGTTTTGAAAATGAGATGCGAATAGAATAGAAAAGTTGACAGTTTTGGTTTTATTGTTTTCGGCAGAAAACATAGAGAGAGAGAGCGAAAGGTAGTGAGAGAAAAGCCTTTTATTTATTCCCGCAGGAACAGCCCGCTCTCGCCATTTTTCTCGTCCTGCCAGCCCGCCAACCCCATCTCGCCTGCAGGGGCAACGCCTCCTAACTCGCTGGAATCATCTCATATTTTCTGCCAACTCGCGTAGACATGGAGGAGAAGGAGGAACAACTCGCACTCGCCTGGATGAGTCCTCGCCCCGTCAGCTCGCGGGTCCAGCTCGCGCTCATGCCGGGGGAGTTCTCACCGACGCCAGTTGTGCTCGGCAGCTCGCCTCGCAGGAACCAAGTCGCCGGAGTAAGGAGGGGTTTTGCGAGTGGGGTGTTCGCCGTGGAAAGTGCTCGCATCTAGGGTGCCCATACATCGCGCTTCCAACCCCCCCCCCCCCCCCCCCCCCCCCCCCCCCCCCCCAAACCTTTTTGTTGATGTCGTGCGCAAGTTCTTTGACCACAGAAATGATTTCATGAATATTTTTGGATTTAATGTAAGCACTTTGCTCCAAAGAGACAAGGCTATGTAAAATTGGGTTAAGTTGGGACGTTGTTAATTATGAGAAGATTTTGGAGGTGACGTTAAAGATACTAATAGGCCTAAAGTGTTTAGGGGAGATGGGATTTTTATTTCTTGGTACGAGAGCTATGGTATTTGAAGTGTAAAAATGATTAAGATTTTAGGGGAGATGGGATTTTTATTTCTTGGTACGAGAGCTATGGTATTTGAAGTGTAAAAATGATTAAGATAACCTCATGGAATAAGTCATGGCTAACATCAATAAGGACATCCTTAATGATGTCCCAACAGCTTTGGAAGAAGCAACCGCTAAAACCATCCAGGCAGGTGCACTATTTTAGTGTATAGAGAAAATAATCGCCCTAAGCTCCTCCAAGTCAGGGAGGGAACATTGCCTATAATTATGTTCCTGGGATAGGACCTTGGAGAAGACATCTAATATAGTTTTTGAGTGGTGAGTTATGGAGGTTGTTTTTGCATGGTAGTTTAAAAATGAGACAAAAATGGTTTCTTGAATTGTCAGAGGGTCGGTATGGATGACATCGTCATCATACGATATTTGTGATATTGTGTTGAAAGCTTTTTTAGAACTGACTATGTAACATCCCCCAAATAACTAGATCCTTAAGTTGGTTTTGTCATGACTAGGTCATGACAAAACCATAGGATGAGCCCAAGACCCTGTGAAACTTAGATTTTTAGTGACCTACTAGGTGGAAATGGTGTGCAGATGGTGCGCATAGTTGATTAGATAGTTAGAAGTCCACCCCAGGAAGTGTATGTGAGGAAAGTATACTTGGTGGGTTAAGAGTAAGGTTGTCCTGGGGATTAACGAAAGATCGTCTTTCCCCTGGTGTGTCTTAAAACACTTAGGTCTACCTCAAGTGAAACGGTAGGGGGGAGTTCTTAAGGGTAGACACCAATAACAGTAAGTATCTTGAGAAGGGGAACTTTCGGGTGTCAACCCATTACAGTTCCTAGTACCGTAGCGAGCCCCTTACAGGGTAACCCTCGGGAAGCCCAAGACTAACCATAAGTCGTAGGAGTATAGAAGATGCTCAAGATTAACTAATAACACATTCACTCACACTCCGTTGTCACGTGAGTTTAGTTGGTTTGGTACCCCGGGCTGTAGGCTCGGTGGTGGTTTTGTGCGGATTGTTGATCCGATGAGCTTGTGACTCAGGTATGTTTTTGGCTTGGCAAGTTAAGCCCAGGTGGTTTATGTTTGGAGTATGTAGATAGATAGTAGAACATGTTGCATGTGCACAAGGTGGTGGGTCCTTAGTGTCGACGGTCGTTTTACTGACATTGATACTCGGGCTAGGCAAGTGTGGAATTTGCACTTAGCCATAAAAGTCTGGTGGTCCAGCCAGTAAAAGTACGCAGATGCTCCGCGGTTTTGCGTTGAGGCGCACGATAGGTCTAGATTAGGTAGTGCATATACCAACTTAGAGGTTGGCGAGGCCCAACCCACCGCTTCCGTTTGCCACTACGGGAGTATCCTTGGAGTCTTGCTAACTCCAAAAAGGGGGAACTAAAGGTCTATGCGCATAGAGTCGAAGTGGGTGAGTTGCACTTGTATGAACATAGCATAACTGCATACCTTGCCTGTCATAGCATAAACATTGCATTTCAACCCCCTACCCCTATCGTATAAGTCGGTTATAGGACTTCTTATATGATAGGCCTTGCTAAACGACCCCTTGTCTATAGGTTTGTGTGGGCATTCCTATAAATCAATGATTATTTTTCCTTTATATATGCCTTACTTACTGCACTTTATTTATTCTTTACCTGCTCTTATTATTCTTTATTACCTGCTCTATTTATGCACTTATATACTTGATTAGTGGTAGAACTCTTCCTGTAGAATATACCATGTCATCTGCTATTGTTATTACACCTTGTTTGTCCTCCGCTTCATCCTTCCCGCTCGGTGCCTAGGAGTCACCGGGGGAGGGGTGGGGGATTGGCTTAGTCTTTTTGACTAACGGTCGGTGGACCTTATCATTTTAGGAGACCGCGACGACGGAGCAGCACCAGAGGCCGGTGCAGATGGAGGCGGGGCAGTCTAGTACGGGAGCACCGATGACAGGATCCGTGAGTGTCTTTTAGATGTAGTTGTTTTGCTTCCGCGAGGAAATTTGTAGTGAGGTTTTGATGTATCGGGCAGGAGCCCTTGTATCTCTTTCATTTCAGTTATATTTATGTGGACACCTCTTGTGGTTGTTATACCTTTTTCTATGTGATATGAACTTGGCTTTCTTTTTAGCTTATCTTTCTTTGCTTCTTCGTGATCGATTTGGCCGGCAGCAACGGCGTTTTGTAGTGACGACCTTCCCGAGTGAGGGTGTCACCGCAAAGCGGCGGTTCTGGGCCTAAGACCCGGTTGTTTAAAAAAAATGGGGTCTTACAGACTAAGGGGGTAGACCTATCTCCATCCCAGATAGCACATTCCTGAGCACGCTTAGCCTAGAAAGTAGATTTGATTTTAAGTATTCGGAGGTAATCATTTTTAAGGGATTCGAGGGAAGCAAGATTTTCAAGTGAGGGGGAGATGTCAAATGTCGTTTCAAATTCGAAGATGAGGTTAGAAAGCTCTAATTTTTTTTATTGAAGTTACCAAATGTGTTTTTGTTCCAAGCTTTCAACACCACCCAAATATTGGACAATCTATGATGGAGGGTAATGAGTGGATTGCACGACCCACATGAAGCATTCCAGTGTGATTTGATTAGGTCAATGAAGAAAGGACATGAGAAATCCACATGTTTTGGAAGGTGAATGTAGAATTCCTTGTCATTTTTGGCAGGATGTTCCATTTATTGATTATCGGAGAGTGGTCAGAGCATGTACGCTCCAGGTGGAATATAGCTAAAGGAGGCATCTTTGCCAAAAGATGATTGACAAGGGCACGATCAAGGCACTGAAGTATGTGAGTGGGCCGAGATCAGCCATTATACCATGCGAAAGGATTTCGAGAAAAGCTACAATAAAAAATTGGCATTTAGTATAGAGTCCTGAAAGTCACATAGACTAGGAGGTAGGGAGGAGAGCCTCCCGACTTCTCAGATGGGTCAACAGGTCAAGAATGGTATTAAAATTATGTAAGTTCTGCACAGAATCCTTTGTAAGTTTTGTATTCATTCACGAAGAATATAACAAATAATTCCATATTTTACTTGGCAGGACAGTGAAAGACACTGAGTTATATCCTATTCTATATAAGCTTTCTCTATCTCTGATCATTGTTGTGAAAAGGCTTCACCTATATTTTTAAGCTCACATTATCAACATCATTACTGACCAGCCTCTCAAATCTATTATGGGGAAAGTCAAATGTTCGAGAAGAGTGCTAAATGGGCCATCAAATTAAGAGAGTTCAACATCAATTTCATCCCGCAAACAGTCATCAAATCTCAGTTTCTCATTGATTTTGTTGCTAATTTCACAAACACAAAAGATCCTCTCCCAAAACTTCGCTCCATTGAAATTATTAGTCGACGATGTTTTAGGTGCGCTAACTAGCATGGGAATCATTATCAAAAGTTCTATCGGGATTACTATCTTGCAAAGCATTGCAATATCCTTCCATATCACCAATAATCAAGTTGAATATGAGGCCATTCTTACTGGATTACATCTCACTTGAGATCTTAGTGCTATAACCTTACAAGCACATATGAACTCCCAGGTGGTAGCTATGCAAATCTGCGAAGAGTATACAAATCGAGAGCCTACTTTAATTCAATACCCGAGCAAGGTGAATGATCTTATTGGTACTTTTGAAAGTTTACCATCGACCATATTCCACGAGATGAGAATGCACTCACTGATCCATAAGCAAAATAGATTTATTTGGCTGTGTGCCTCCCGCCACCCTATCTCGCTAATCAATTCAAGAAATGGAGGTTGTTGTCATTGAACATCAAAGAGCTGGTTTATCTCCCCATTTTCCTAGTTGTGACTTCTTTGTGATTGTATGATGCCTTATATATGTTTACCTGTATCTCCCATTTTTCTTAAGTGTATTTTGACACCTGGAGTGTACACGGTCATGCACCAACCCATATACGTATGCACAATTTCTGAGAACAATTCATTTGTCTCAGACCATGGCAGTTTCCTTTTGTGTGTCTTAGTTGAATCCTGAAAGAGTTATGTCATGAAAGAAGGGGTTAAACACCATTTCATACTTTTTATTATTATTTGGATTTGAAAGAAAAGAGAAGGAGAGAGTTTCGGGAGAAGAAGAGGAGGAGCCATCGGAGAGCTAGGGGCCCAATCGGCGATCCAAAATCATAAGAGCGTGAAGCTTCTTCCTCCGATCATTTTGAAGCTTTCCGTAGAGATTTCCATGGACAAAACAAGAGAAGGAGAGTAACTACCCTTTTCTCCTGAATTTTAGGACTTGTTGTATGGTTTTTTTTAATCCTTGCGCTGGTCTTCCATATTTTCACTAATTAGTAAAGCGGTGGAAATTATAGATCGTATGAACCATGAGGCATGGACTTTTATCCTCGTCATGATAGAAACATGCACTTGATGTTCGAGTCCGAGCTTATGAATTATTATGAAGCTGAGGAAGCATTTTTGTCGGATCTGGTGATGCTCGCTTGTAACGTTCATCTAAGAAAGTCATAGATATGTTAATGGATAATTATCCATCTATTTATTGTTGTTATACTTGGGGAATGAGATTGTCGTTACTAGGTTCTTAACCCTTGAAATTGAGGATTTAAGGTTTGATTATAATAACCAATTTTATAAACACCTTGTCATTGAGTATGTGCCCATTGTGGTATGAATATACCTTGATTCATGAAACTGCCATGCGGGAGAGAATGACCATTTCATTGTGGTTGATAGAACGATGTGGAGATTGTATAATTAGTTCCCCGAGCAATAGCATGGTTTGATATGTGTGTTTATGTTGTTCATAATGATTGGCTCATATGATAAAAATAAATGTTACCCTTGTGAGCATATTGATGAAATGATGATCTTGATAACGTCCTTTTGTACATTGTAATAGGGTGGTGTGATGTCTATGATGAATCTGACTAGTTCCTTATGATTTGTGGAAAGATAGTTGATCATGATTAATTTCTTGAGTGGTAGAGGGTGGTGTGATGTCTATGATGAATCTGACTAGTTCCTTATGATTTGTGGAAAGATAGTTGATCATGATTAATTTCTTGAGTGGTAAAGTGATGCGATGATCATGATTATTTCATTGTGAGTATTAGAATGTTTTGATGAGAATTGTTATTTCCTTGGTGTAGTCTGGTATGTTCTAATATGATGAAGTAAGTCACTAAGATCCATAATAGTGACACGGGGTGTGGTCTTAGAGCTTTCCCCGTGGACATGATTACCATAGTAGTCCATGATTATGGGATTTGTAGTGTATATTGAGAGTTGCATAGAATGCATGTTTGTTTATGACACTAGCCGTGATGGACATGAGCATCTATTGTTATGTGTTATGACTTTGTGGATTAGTTCATTGTTGATACAAAAATTATACCACCAAAACTCACGCTAGCAAAAGGGATGAGGAAACTGTAAAGTGCAGGTTACTTGAGACAAAAGATATCAGAGGAGAGGCTTCTGACGGGAAAACTGCTTCAGTTAATCTCAAAAGAGGATTACATGATGGAATTCCAGAACATGCCAAAGGAAGAGGTAG
This sequence comes from Dactylorhiza incarnata, assembly GCA_033032865.1. Classification (NCBI taxonomy): domain Eukaryota; kingdom Viridiplantae; phylum Streptophyta; class Magnoliopsida; order Asparagales; family Orchidaceae; genus Dactylorhiza; species Dactylorhiza incarnata. Next base: position 2,560,038 of record JAWHQI010000300.1, on the reverse strand, counting down.
AAAAGCGACAGAATTCGAGACCATTTACACAGGCTGCCCAAATGGGTAGATCCAAAAACTACGGGATGTCCGGGATACAGGAGAACCAGGGTAGTGGTAAGAGGTGCTAAATAGCAAAAAAAAGAAAAAGGGACCAGACCGCCCGGTCTGGCGGTCTCAGAAGATCCTGACCGCACGAGCCTTAGATGAGAAAACTGGAGCAGAGGCTGGCGGTCTGGGCAGTCTCCGAAAACTGAGACCGCTAGGAAGGGTCATTCTGGAAGGAGAGGAGAGGTCGCGGACTTCCGAGCAAACATGATCCCCACATATTTTTAAGTTTCGCTGGAACTTCAAAAATGTTTTACTTTGACCGCCGAGACCGCGACCGCCATAAATGCTAGGGAAACTATAAATACGGCTTGGGGGGCTCCAGAGTCCAGAAGCTTCTGGAAAGAAAAGCGAACTAGCTTCTTGGGCGGTCACTACTTTTGAGTCCAAAACGAGATTGAAGATGGTGAGCGTGTTGGATCGAATCTCCAAGCGGTCTCCCAAGGTTTCTTCTCCGAAAGGGAAGAAGAAGGAAAATGTCAGCTCTAAGAAAACGTTAGCGGTCAAGCCTCCGAGAGATACTGCCCAGGTGGAAACGGCGAAGGAGGTCGCCAATGCTCCTGAAAAACAAACTGTACTGCTGGGGAAAGTGGTTTTGCCGGTCTCAAAAGTTGCAGACTTGCCGGCCTATTCTTCTGGTCCTCATGTGCTTGTTCTTACAGATATGACTATTACTTTTGATTGTCATAAGTCTGAGGAAGCTTTCAAGCAGGCCGTTGAACAGACCGGAGAGACCGCGTCTGTTGAAAATATAAAAATTCATCTGCAAGAACAGGCGGCCTCCGCTGGGAAATTGAGGCAGCAGATCGCGGACAGACATGAAGCCGAAACTGGAACAAAGAGAAAAAAACACAAGTCCTTCCAGCAAAGCTTCTAAGAAAAGAAAAAGTGAGAGTAAAGCTATGACCGCTAAGGGGGCGGTCTCACTCCCTGAAAATGTGAATCTGCCACTTCCTGCAAAGGCTCCTGAGAAGGTAAGAAGGCAGACCGATCTTCCTTTTTCTTCTGCGATCTCTCTTCCTTCAGGGGAAACGGACCCAGGAAAAATTACTTATCTTGATCGTGATTCTCCTAATGGCCTTGTCCGCCCGATCTCGCAGGTGATCGATCAGTTTGAAACAGAGAGCCTTCGAGAGACCGCCGAGGAGCAAAACAAGGAGATCGTGGAAGAGGTGATCAGAAAAAGGGTTGAGGCGGATAAGAAAGAGAGGGAGGAGAAGGAAAAGAAAGAGAAGGAGGATAAAGCAATGCAGATCACTGCTGATCAGAAGAGAGAGGCGGAAGCGAGGGCAGCGCAAGTCGCTGCTGAGAAGGAGAAGGAAGAAAAAGCGAAAGCAGCACAGATCGCTGCTGATAAGAAAAAGGAAGAAGAAAGGGCGATTCAGATCACCGCAGGAAAAGAGAAAGAGAAGAAGAAGAAGAAGAAGACCACCGAGGTGGAAGGGGAGACATAAAGAATTCGGCAAGTCGAAAAAGAGAAGACCGCACTGACCAACGGTCTGATAAATACCTCTGCTAACAAGGAAGCTATGCTAGACAAAGCAGCGGCAGACCGCGCTACTGCGGTCACCGCCCTGCGAACTGGTAAGGCAAAAACAGCCATGAGATCGCTCGAAATCTATCAATTACCTGCTCCTCGACCTAGATCTCCAAAAGAGCGGCGTGAAATTTTCATAATTGAAACAAATGACATCCTCGTTAGCAATGCAGAGTTAAAAAGAAGACGAAAAGAATGACAGAGGTCGCAGAAGAGGGAATTAAAAAGAATGGACCTTGAGCGACTTAGAGGGTCAGACCGCCTTTTGTTAACGCGGAACCTGCGGTCACAAAAGATAATGAAAAAAACTTACTCAACAGCGGTCTTGATTTTTTTTGAGTATTTCTCCTTGCGCGAGCTCTTTTATTTTCGATTTGCTTGAGGCTAAACTTGTTGGAACATGGTTTTCCGCATTCCTTTGATTTGATAATAACAAACCCTACTTGTATTTGATCTTGTTTTCCATTGTGTTTTTAGCATGCAAGTTTGAACATATATGACACTAGGTTGCTGCTATTGGTCTGGACTTGTTCTCATGCTGAAAAGAAAGGAAAAGAGCTAACTCCCGGCGTTAACTTTTAACGCCGGCGTTAACTTTTAACGCCGACGTTAACTTTTGTTCCCTCCAAGATACCGTTCGAAGAAATGAGATGCCGTTTGACAAAATGGTGTTCGACGAAATGAGATGTCGTTCGACGAAATGAGATGCCGTTCGACGAAATGGCGTTCGACGAAATGACGATCGACGAGATGAGATGCCGTTCGACGAAATGGCGTGCCAGCTGATTAAAAGGAGAAAGAAACTCAACGCCAGGAATTAGATCTTAACGTTGGGCGCTATTTGTTCGACGAATTTGGCAAGGAGAAAGCAGCCGTGATAGCAGAAGGAACTTTAGGAATGATTTGCCCAATGCCCGCATTAGCCTTAACGTCGGCGTTAGTATTGCCTAAAATAAAACAATTCCTAAAGTGCAGAATCTCCTTCCTCTTTTGAAGATCCGAGCCATCAATATGTTGTTATACATGGTCAATGCCCGACATTAGCACTTAACGCAGGCGTTAGCTCAATGTCTATAAATTAAATGATTTCGATGTCTCTTACTACTGACTTTGGAGAGCCCTATTCCGGCACTTGATAATCTCTGCAAGGGCCGTATTTCCAGACCATCTTCTCCCACACAAGTTTCAGACAAAGAATTTAAGGAGAGCCGGATCAACGCTTATGCAACGTGAAGGACGCACGCTTCGACTTCAAGAACATCCAGCGAGCCTTCACCTTCTCCAGAATTCTTTACAGGGAGTTTTTATTATATGTTGTATTTCTTTTTTGTAACTATTTTTATTACCATCGTGGAGTGAATTAGCCTCGTGTTGGCAACTAGGTCTAGGGGGTAGATCTAGGGTGTGCTCGAGGCCTTTTCTGGGGATAGAAAGGCAAGAGCGGCTTGAGGCCATATCCAGGAGAGGATAGGCTAAAGCCACCGGTTCGTGGGGATACGAGTCCGGATAGAAAAAAAAAGGATTTTCATATTTATCGCCCATGATTTCTAGCGTCATAAGAAATCAAGTTTTGTAATTTCATATCTCAAGAATTAATAAAATCATGTTTCGCTTTTATATCACTTGATTTCTTCTTTGCTAATTACCAATGTTTTAAAATAAAGTATAAGTTTTTAAAACCCTTATTCACCCCCCCCCCCCCCCCCCCCCTCTAAGGGCGCCCCTTGATCCAACAAGTGGTATCAGAGGAGGTTAATCCAAATGTGTCTAACAACCGGGAATAATTGCGTCTCGTGATCTCGCTTTTCATGAAGGGCAAGGAATAAGTAGACCTCAACTTTTCACCGGAACTGACTATAATTATTGGAGGACGCGTATGCGTTATTTTCTAATTAATTTAGATTTAGATGTTTGGGCTAGTATTGAAACACCATATACAACTCCTACTTATATTGTTGGAGAAGTAACCATGGAAAAACCTAGAGATAGGTAGGATGATGGGGATAAAAATAAATGAAAAAATAATGCTAAAGCTATGAATGCTTTATTATGCGCATTAGATAGGACCGAGTTTAATATAGTTTGTGCTTGTGAAACTGCTTATGATATTTGGAATTTACTTGAAATAACTCATGAAGGTACCTCGTAGGTCAAAGTCTCAAAGCTATTCCAACTGGAATCGGAGTTTGAAAGGTTCAGGATGGATCCAAATGAGGACGTGGACTCAATGTATACTCGCTTCACCAAGATTGTCAATGCCTCAAAGATTCTTGGGAAAACTTTCTCAAATGGTGAGTTGGTGAGAAAGATCCTTCGGTCTCTTCCTCTGAAGTTCAATCCAAAGGTGACAGCAATTTCTGAATCGCATGATCTAAGGCGACTCCAGATTGAGAGCTGTTGAAATTATTGAACTGAAGTGGAAGGTGGCCGGCGGTCTGTTTTTGGTGATCGCAGAGACCACGCGGTCTCTGTATTGGTGCTCTGCCGGTCTGGCTCTGGCGGTCTGCTGTGTTGGCCGGTTTGTTCTAGTACGTTCCGGTCTCTTTCGGTCTGCTCTGCTTGGTTGGTCTATGTTCTTTGTAGAAGACCGGGCGGTCTATTCTTGAGTGACCGCTGTGACCGGGCGGCTTATGCTGGGTGATCTGGCGACTTGTCTGAAGTCGGCCAGATGTTCTTGGGTTGTCCTTGGCGATCTAAGGGAGGAGTGGTATGTGTCCGCGCGGCTTGTGCGCGGTCTGCTACTGACTTGCGGTCTTGGACAGGCTGTTGTCCAAGTGGTCTGATCGCGCGGTCTGCTTTATGAGACCGCTCGCGATCTGACAGGTGGTGATTGTACCTCTCTTACGGCGGTGACGACATCCGTCCTCTCGCTTATAAATAGTGGTGCATGGCCCGTCATGTATAACGAGAACTGTAAGAACTAGAGCCTGGGTTGTTTTGTGCGGTCTCAACTTTGAGGTCGGGCGGTCTCGGAAGCGAGGTGACTGTTTGTTGTGTTCGCAGGTTTGCGGTCAGCAGGTTGTGGTCTCCTTCCTTGGTGATTTCCCAGGGGCTTGAATAAACAGTTCGGCAGCGGCTTGTCTACAGACTGGTTTAAGTTATTCTTGTGCTGTTCGCAGCGAGCTCAGCGATCAGGAGACCTTCTGCGGTTAGGCGATCTGAGTTGCGGTCTAGCGACAGCTTCTGTTCTTTGTTCAGTTCAATAAGCTCCAGTTTGTGCGGTCTGAGGTGGCGGTCTTGCAGCACAAGTATCTTGCCTGTATTTTGTTCGTGCGGTCTCAGGTCAAGCCGGGCGGTCTCTGGAGTGCAGCGGTCTGTGCGGTCTCTGCTTTGTCAAGTCGCCATATTTGTTTTTTGGTGTGTTTTGTTCTTCTCTCCTTCGTGATTCTTATGAATCATGTCTCACCATGTATGTCTCGAAATGTAATGAAGTTTTGTGATTCAATAAAGACTATTGTGTTGCTGTGTGGCATTGTGGTTGTTTGGTTATAACTCAGTTAATGCAACTCCTGCTTACTCCTAAACGATTCAAATCAAAAATTTTAACATGGTATCAGAGGTAGGTTGTTGGAGTGGATAAGCAGTGTTCAACTTGAGTTGCCATCGTCTTTGTGAAGAAGAGACCACATAGTTTGCCATGGAAGCTGGATATGTAAGAGGGCTTGGTATTGAACTCCTCACATCGACTAATTACAAGAAATGGAAGTCGTGTATGGAGAGCTACTTACTTGGCGAGGATCTATGGGAGATAGTTGGAGGAGAAGACACACAAGAAGTTTTTCTAGCAGGAGATAATATGGCAGAGGTGAGACATTGGAGGACGACTAATGCAAAGGCAGAGTTCACACTCAAGAGGGCTATCTCACCAGAGCTATTCGATCACATCATTGGATGTAAATCTGCTGCTGAGATTTGGACATCTTTGGACGGACTGTTCAATAAGAAGAATGTAGCTCGGCTACAGTTTCTTGAAAATGAGTTGGCAAAGGCCTCTCAAGGTGATCTTTCCATCTCTACCTTCTTTCTTAAAGTGAAGAACCTCACAGCAGAGATTTCTGCATTGGACCCTGATGAGCCCATCTCGGAGGCAAAACTGAAGAGGCATATCATCCGCGGGTTGCGAAAGGAGTATCTTGCCTTTGTGACGTCAGTTCAGGGTTGGGAAAATCAGCCATCTCTGTTGGAGCTGGAAAACCTACTTGCTTTGCAAGAAAGTTTGGCAAGACAGATGGCGGGGACTTCTATCTCTGGGGGAGATAGTGATGTGTTATTCTATGGGAAGAAGAAGAAGAAGTGGGAGAAGAAGAAGCCAGGTCATGATGGACCCTCTACTTCAGGTCAACAAGATATGGGTTATGCTTCTAAGTCTGATGGGAAGAAGAAGGGAGAGGGACCAAAGTGCTTTAGGTGCATTAAGACCGGCCACTTCAAGAAGGATTGTCGGGTTAATCTTCAGCCGGGACATGCAGCGGAGAAGGAGAAGCCAAAGTCTGATGAAGCTGGATGGGGAGGAGCCTTTGCGGCTAATATGACGGCTATGCCCGTTAATGCCTTGGCTGCTATCAACTTCGAAGAGGATTGGATCGTGGATTCAGGGTGTGGGCATCACCGCACCGGGGATGAATCAAAGTTTGCTTCTTTGGCGCCTTACTCAGGTAACGATGCAATCATTACGGCTGATAATTCTGTTCATGCAGTAGAACAAGAAGATGTTGTCTCTCTGAGCAGTGATAAGGGTCCACTCACATTGAGGAGTGTTTATCACGTGCCGGGTACGAAGAAGAATCTCTTCTCTTTGACCAATGCGGTCGATGCCGGTTATCACGTTCTGTTTGGCCCAACAGAAGTGAAGTTTCTTAAAACTCAACCGGAGATAAAGGGAGATGTTATTCATGTTGGAAAGCAGGTAAAGGACTTGTTCGTTTTATCGACAAGTACCTATGTTGATAAGATGAAGACCAATGATAGCGCGGCTATCTGGCATGAAAGGTTGGGGCATGTAGGCATGGACAAATTGAAGGCTATGGCGGTAAAGGGCCTTGTCAAGAGCTTGCCTAGCTTGTCCTCCTATGGAGATGGTCATGTTTGTGCGGGATGTCAGTTTGGTAAGTCTCATCGACTTCCATTTGATAAATCACAAACAAGATGCAAAGCACCGTTGGAGTGCATTCACGGTGATTTGATGGGACCGACTGCCACCCCAAGCCTTGGAGGCAACAGATATATGTTGGTGTTGATTGATGATTATACCAAATATGTCTGGGTGTATTTTCTGAAAGAGAAGTCGGAAGCTTTTGCGAAGTTCATGGAGTTCAAGGAGCTGGTGGAAGGTCGGTTAGGCTGCGGGTGAAAAAATTGAGAACTGACAATGGTGGGGAGTTCACCTCTGGTGAGTTCTCAAGTTTTTGCAGGAAGCACGAAATCTGGAGAGAGCTCACTTGTGCCCATACTCCGCAGCAAAATGGCGTTGCAGAGAGGAAGATCCGTCATCTGACGGAAACCTGCAAATGCTGGCTTCATGTCAAGAGTATCCCAAAGTCCTTTTGGGCGGAGGGAATGTCTTGTGCGGCATACATCATCAACAGGATGCCTCTGAGTCCTATCAACATGAAGACCCCCACGAACTGATGTTCAAGGAGAAGCCGAGTGTTGCACACCTTCGGGTGTTCGGGTCAACCTGTTATGTGCATATTCCCGATGCTTTTCGGACAAAGATAGATGCGAAAGCAAGGAAGCTAGTCTTTGTCGGATATGATGAGCGGAAGAAGGGATGGAGATGCATGGATCCTGAGACACGGAGATCAGTGGTATCTCGGGATGTGGTGTTCGATGAGGTGACTTCCTACAAGGGGAGTTCAGTTGTTGAACTACCGGAGAGCAGGGTTGATGAAGAAGGGAAGGCTGCGGAAAATCTTTAAGTGGAGTTGCCTGTTTCACCAGGAGCTCCAGCTGTGTCAAGCTCAGAGGCAGAGGCTTCAGGTTCTGGAAGCAGGGGCAGCGATGCTCCAAGTTCGCCTGGAAGAGGAGCTAGTATAGAAGAAGCAGCTGAGGAGGTGGTTAGTCAGGTACAGCCTCTTAGGCGGTTGAAGAGGACTATTAAGCCACCGGATCGATACACAGGAGGAAACATGGTGAGCTTTGTCTCATGTTTCTTTGCTGGTCCCTTGGATGAAAGGGAGCCGTCGAGCTTTGAGAAGGCCAAAGGCGTGAAGCAGTGGGACATTGCTATGCAGGAGGAGATGGATGCTCTCAAGAAGAATGAGACTTGGTCTCTAGTGCCCAGGCCCAAGGGCATTACCCCTATGACATGCAAATGGGTTTATAAGCTCAAGAAGAAAGCTGACGGCACGATCAAGCGATACAAGGCTCGGCTTGTGGCTCGCGGGTTCTCATAGCAGTACCGAGAATATTATGATGAGACGTTCAGTCCAGTGGCAAAGATGACTTCGGTTCGATTTGTTATTGCTTTGGCGGCATCGTGTGATTGGGAGATTTGGCAGCTCGACGTGAAGAATGCCTTCTTATACGACGAGATTGACAAAGATATCTTCATGATCCAACCGCCGGGCTTCATCTCGGAGGATTGTCTGGAATACGTTTGCAAACTGAAGAAAGCCCTGTATGGGTTGAAGCAAGCGCCTCGGGAGTGGTATCGGAGGATCGCGGAGTATCTTCTATTCTGCGGGTTCTTTGCTTCAGACTGTGATTCTAGCTTGTTCGTCAAGAAGGAGGGGGTGCTTCAGGTTATTGTTCTGCTGTATGTGGATGACATGATCGTCACCGGGAACTCGAAGGAGGCAGTAGCAAGGCTGAGAGCCGAGCTTGCTATCAGGTTTAAGATGAAGGATCTGGGTGAGCTTCACCATTTCCATGGACTCGAGGTGCAGAGGCGGGAGAGAGGAGTGATCATTTATCAGGCTGGATATGCGGAGCGGATCGTTCAACGATTCGGCATGGAGGAAGGGAAGAGCAGCTCTATACCTCTGGAACAGCATCATGAACTTCGGAAGGATGAGGGGAGAGTTCTATCTAAAACGTTGTTGTTCCGAGCTCTGGTTGGGAGCTTGATCTACTTGACGATCACAAGGACTGATATTGCTTATGCAGTTGACAAGGTGAGTCGGTACATGGCAGAACCACAGAAGCCTCATCTTCTGGAGGCAAAAGGAATTTTGAAGTATGTGATGTCGACCTCTGATCTGGGTCTCCTATATAGGAGAGGGTCAAGCTTTGAGTTGCATGGGTACATGGATGCTGATTACGGAGGAGACGTGGATGATCGGAGATCAACGTCTGGTTATGTCTTTATGGTGCGCCCCACAGCTATTTCTTGGTGCAGCAAAAAACAGGACTCAGTGTCCGTATCTACCACAGAAGCGGAATACAAGGATTCAGCCTTGGCAGCTCAGGAAGCCGTTTGGCTCAGGAGGTTGGTGGAGGACATTCATGAGGAGGTTCGAGGTCCCACTATGCTATGCGGGGACAATGAGAGTGCTCTCAAGCTGGATAATAATCCAGTCTGTCACGCGAGGACCAAGCACATTGAGATTGAGCACCATTTCATTCGTAAGAAGGTGTTGGGAGGATCTCTTATGGTCGAGCATGTTCGAACTGCGGACAATGTTGTAGACATCTTTACAAAGCCATTGGCGAAGGGACCGTTTACTCGGTTGCGAAGTTTACTTGACCTAGTTTCCACTTCCCACTTCAAGGGGGGGTGTTGAAATTATTGAAGTGAAGTGGAAGGTGGCTGGCGGTCTATTTTTGGTGATCGCAGAGACCGCACGGTCTCTGTGTTGGTGCTCTGCCGGTCTGGCTCTGGCGGTCTACTGTGTTGGCCGGTTTGTTCTAGTATGTTCGGGTCTCTTTCGGTCTGCTCTGCTTGGTTGGTCTATGTTCTTTGTAGAAGACCGGGCGGTCTGTTCTTGTGTGACCGCTGTGACTGGGAGGCTTGTGCTGGGTGATCTGGCGACTTGTCTGAAGTCGTCCAGATGTTCTTGGGTTGTCCTTGGCGATCTAAGGGAGGAGTGGTCTGTGTCCGCGCAGCTTGTGCGCGGTCTGCTGCTGACTTGCGGTCTTGGACAGGCTGTTGTCCAAGTGGTCTGATCGCGCGGTCTGCTTTGTGAGACCGCTCGCGATCTGACGGGTGGTGATTGTACCTCTCTTGCAGAGGTGACGACATCCATCATCTCACCTATAAATAGGGGTGCAGAGCCCGTCATTTATAACGAGAACTGTAAGAACTAGAGCCTGGGTTGTTTTGTGCAGTCTCAACTTTGAGGTCGGGCGGTCTCGGAAGCGAGTTGACTGTTTGTTGTGTTCGCAGGTTTGCGGTCAGCAGGTTGCGGTCTCCTTCCTAGGTGATTTCCCAGTGACTTGAATAAACAGTTCGGCAGCAGCTTGTCTGCGGACTGGTTTATGTTGTTCTTATGCTGTTCGCAGCGAGCTCAACGATCAGACGACCTTCTGCGGTTAGGTGATCTGAGTTGCGGTCTGGCGACAGCTTCTGTTCTTTGTTCAGTTCAATAAGCTCCAGTTCGTTTGGTCTGAGGTGGCGGTCTTGCAGCACAGGTATCTTGCCTGTATTCTATTCGTGCGGTCTCAGGTCAAGCCGGGCGGTCTCTGGAGTGCAGCGGTCTGTGCGGTCTCTGCTTTGTCAAGTCGCCAGATTTATTTTTTGGTGTGTTTTGTTCTTCTCTCCTTCATGATTCTTATGAATCATGTCTCGCCATGTATGTCTCGAAATGTAATGAAGTTTTGTGATTCAATAAAGACTATTGTGTTGCTGTGTGGCATTGTGGTTGTTTGGCTATAACTTAGTTGATGGAACTCCTGCTTAGTCCTAAACAATTAAAATCAAAAAATGTAACAAGGGCCTCATTGGGAATCTCAAAACCCATGAGGTCGAACTCAACATTCAAGATGAAGAATACAATAAGGAGCCAAATAAGAAGGCTTTAGCACTAAAGTCGAGAAAAGAGGATGATAATGATGAAGAAGACGAGGAGAGTCTCTTTGTGAAAAACTTCACAAAGTTCATGAAGAATCCAGAAAGAAGGAATACCTTCCGCAAGTACTTTCGTAAAGGATCATCTTCCAAAAAGGAGAAAAAGAAAAAATCAAGCGAAGAAGATGAAGAGCGACCTCCTCCCGAGTGCTTCCACTTTAGGAAGACCGGGCATATAAGGAGTCAATGCCCAAAATACCTGAAGGAGCAAAAATAAAAGCGGCATAAAGAAAAGGAGAAGAAGAAGGTCTTGAAGGCGACAACATGGGACGATTCTTCATCTGGTTGCTCAAAAATTTGAGTTCAAGCGAGGATGATGAGGAAAATTTGTTTCTCATGGGATGGAACCAAGAACCAACTGATGACGAGTGCAGTGTCCAAAGCGACACTGAGGTAATCCCTTCAACTTTTGACGATCTTTATGTTGAATATGTAAATACATGCAAATCATTTGGTAAAAATTTAAAAGATCTTGAACTTCTTAAAACAGAAAATAAAATACTCTTGAAACAAAATCAAAACTTAAATAAAGAAATTATGTCTTGCAAAAAGAATGACAATCATTTGACAAAAGCAAAGGAACTTGAAAACAATCTTTCTAAGGCTCTCTGCAATATCGAATCACTCATGAAAGAAAAGGGAGACTTAGAAATAAGGTTGAACATATCTCACTCTCAAATTGAAAATGAAAAGAAATTTTTTGCAAAGAGATGTGAAAATCTAGTAAGTGAAAACTTCGCCTTAAAAGCCCGAATAAATGATCTCAATATGGCAATAAACAATTTTGGGGTTGGCCACAAATCACTGGACATGATTTTGGGCAACCAGTGTCATGGGTCTGCCAAGTATGGGCTGGGATTTGTCTCTGAAACCTACCGCCCAGCGTTGACTGATAACACTGGTGTTAGCTCTGTTTCCAAGAATCAAAAATTGATTTCTAAATATAATTCCTTTACTCCATCTACCTCTGTGTATACCAACAAGAGTCAACCACAGTCACAGAAAAGGGTCTCAACCCCTTTTATTGCTTGTGCCAATTTCTTATTGTTTGGGCACACCACGGACTCTTGTAGGAAGAAGGGAAAGCGCACTTTAAAACAAATTTGGGTACCTAAGGTCTCCACCTATGTTATGGGAGGAACCTCATGGGTTTTCGGATCTTCACTAACATTTTCTTCTTAGGTGTGTTGGCAGGCTAAGGACAAAGGAGACATATGGTACTTGGACTTGGGTTGCTCCAAGCACATGATGGGCGATAAAGCAAAGTTCCTTAGCCTCTCTAAGAAAAAAGGAGGAACCGTGACGTTTGGTGACAATGGAAAAGGAAGAATATTAGGCACCGGTACAGTGGGTAACGAATCTTTCTCCCTTACAAATGTGTTATTTGTTGAGGGCTTAAAACATAACTTAATTTCTATTAGTCAACTATGCGATAAAGGTCTGAATGTGTTATTTGAGTCTTCATCAAATCTATGCAAAATTATTGATCCTAAGTCTAATAATATTGTACTCACTACACCAAGAGTTCATAATATCTATTTAATTACTTTTCATTATCTATCACGTGCATCACTCAAATGTCTTATTTCAAAAAATGAAGAACTTGAATTATGGCATAGGCGTCTTGGTCACTCTAGCACTAAGTTAATTTTGAAATTGTCAAAAAAATTAAAAAATTCAAATAATAAAAAATAATAAAAAAATATGTTTTTGTTATTTTTTGCTTTAAATAATTACAAAACTATGGTTTGACTATAAGATTTCATAAGAGCAAAACTTATTAGTTATTTTGTTTCAAATGGTCAAAATTATTTAGGCATACACTTAAAGAGTATCTTCAATGTCTAATTTTAATTTCAAATTTCCTAAACATTGTTTTATCTTCATGCCTTGACCTTAATCTGATTATGTGCAATGAAATAGTTTATAGAAAATTATGTATGATTGCCTAGCATGGTTCTAAGCATGAGTAATGTTTTATGCTAATCAATGATTCATTCACTCACTATTTTGGTAATCTACATGTGCTCATAATCTTAGTCTTGCATGATTGTGTAGTGTAATAGTCTTAACATATTAAGTTGTATGTCTAAATTACCTACACCTTTATTCAAACAATAAATTTCTTGCACACATAGAAGTGTTATTTCAACATTGTTAGTGTTTGCAACAACAAGTGAATTCAGAGACCTTTGGCCGGCTATTACAATAATATGAAATAAAATGCCAAAGATAACTCAACCAAGCACTACTCACCCTCCTGATAAGTCTTAATGAGCATTGTGAGGTTGAGCACCTTGGAAAAAATTGTAAAGTGTCTTGTGCAAACACATTCATCTTTTATCACTTCTATTTGTACACCGGATCACTAAAAATAAAAATCAATAACATTGCTTATGTGATCCCCCAAGCAATACTTCGCTCCCTGATAAGTCTTAATGAGCATTGTGTGGGCGAAGCACTTTATTTGTTGTACTCATTATTTGTGCCTTGAAACTTTATTCTAGATTTGATGTGTGAAACTAATTATAAGATTGCATCCTTAATATTGTTGTCACTATTTCATTATATATGTCATGTGTTTTGATTATTTCACTTGTATACTTTTATCAAAACACCTTATGCACACATCATTGTTTTTCATAAAGCTTCCACTCATGAGAATTGGATCCTAATGCAAACATTACATAATTCTCTAAAAACTTAAGTAAAAGCACTAGATTGCAATGCATGATTTCTATAATGTTTTCTTTACTTGAAATACGAATTGGTTACATCGTAGCTATTATCTTTTTGAATATGCTAAATCATGCTTGCCTATTAGTTATGAAAATTTTCAAAGTTAAAATGCTCAAATATGAAGAGTCTAGACATATTGTTGGAATGGTCAAACTATAACATAAATACTACTCTTATTGGTTTTATTTTTGTTTTCCGCATTCCTATTTGACTATGCTATGTGTTCCTATGGTTTATCATGCCCACTTCTAGGAAGTTTTTTTTGTTTTTCATACTTTGTTGCAAACAAGCTTATAATCATTTTGTTAAGTATGTGGTTTCCTCTAGTAATCAAAATAATGGATTGGAATAATGTTTATTCACGCTTATCATATCTATTTCCGTTGTGCTACTCTCTTCTTTAGCTCGATCATGACTTACTTTCTGTTTACACAAAACTCTTAATCCTCTCTTAGTTATGTCCCAACTTTTGTCTTCTTTAATCTAGTTTTTGTTTCACTCCACCCTCTTTTGCTAATAACAAAGGGTGAGAATAAAATGATAAATTGTAATGATTAATGGAGTAGGATTCACTAGATTAACGGGGAGCATGAATCTAGTCTATGGGTGCATACACAAAGGGAGAGCACTTTTGTAGGGGGAGCACTTTTAAATGATCTATAATTCTTATCATTATCTTATAATTGCTTAGTGTCATACATCTTTATAAAAACACAAATTCTTTATCTATGAATCTGATTTATCTCTAATTGGATTTGTTATTATCAAAAGGGGGAGATTGTTGAAACATGGTTTTTCCTATTCCTTTGATTTGAGAATAACAAATCCTACTTGTATTTGATCTTGTTTTCCATTGTGTTTTTAGCATGCAGGTTTTAACATATATGACACTAGGTTGTTGCTATTGGTCTGGACTTGTTCTCATGCTGAAAAGAAAGGAAGAGAGATAACGCCCGACGTTAACTCTTAACACCGACGTTAACTTTTGTTCGCGTCATGTTACCGTTCGACGAAATGAGATGCCATTCGACGAAATGTCGTTCGATGAAATGAGATGTCGTTCGATGAAATGAGATGTCGTTCGACGAAATGAGATGTCGTTCAACGAAATGAGATATCGTTCGACGAAATGACATTCGACGAAATGGCGATCGACGGGATGAGATGTCGTTCGACGAAATGGCATGCCAGCTGATTAAAAGGAGAAAGAAACTCAACGACAGGCGTTAGATCTTAACGCTGGGCTCTATTCGTTCGACAAATTTGGTAAGGAGAAAGCAGCCGTGATTGCAGAAGGAACTTTAGGAATGATTTTCCCAACGCCCTTGTTAGCCTTAACGCCGACGTTAGTATTGCCTAAAATAAAACAATTCCTAAAGTGCAGAATCTCCTTCCTCTTCTGAAGATCCGAGCCATCAATATGTTGATATACATGGTCAATGCCCGGCGTTAGCACTTAACGCAGGCGTTATCTCAATGTCTATAAATTGGATGATTTCGATGTCTCTTACTACTAACTTTGGAGAGCCCTATTCCAGCACTTGATAATCTCTGCAAGGGTCGTATTTCCAGACCATCTTCTCCCACAAAAGTTTCAGACAAAGAATTCAAGGAGAGCCGGATCAACGCTTATGCAACGTGAAGGATGCACGCTTCAACTTCAAGAACATCCAGCGAGCCTTCACCTTCTCCAGAATTCTTTATAGGGAGTTTTTATTATATGTTGTATTTCTTTTTTGTAACTCTTTTTATTACCATCGTGGAGTGAATTCGCCTCGTGTTGGCGACTAGGTCTAGGGGGTAGATCTATGGGGTGCTCAAGGCCTTTTCTGGGGATAGAAAGGCTAGAGCGGCTTGAGGCCATATCCAGGGGAGGATAGGCTAAAGCCACTAGTTCGTGGGGATACGAGTCGGGATAAAAAACAAAAAGGATTTTCATATTTATCGCCCACGATTTCTAGCGTCATAAGAAATCAAGTTTTGTAATTTCATATCTCAAGAATTAATAAAATCATTTTTCTCTTTTATATCACTTGATTTCTTCTTTGCTAATTACCAATGTTTTAAAATAAAGTATAAGTTTTTAAAACCCTTATTCACCCCCCTCTAAGGGCGCCTATCGATCCAACAAAACTAATTGTTCTTTGCTTCTGACTGCAGATGTTGATGAGACCGACACAACTCCTGAAGAGGGAGAGATTCAGCAGTGAGCACTGACTTCTCCTCCTCAGTTCGCTGATGTTCTCAAACCTATGTTTGAGGATTTTAAAACGATGCGAGCTCGAGAGAGGGCTCTCGAGGATCAGCTCCGGGTGTTGACCACTAATTTTGAAGAGAAGCTGCGAGCCAAGGAAAAATAAGTCCGCGAGGAAAGCGAGCTGAAGATTGGCGACCATACCAGGGCACTTAGCAGGGCAGAGAGAGATGCCGATTATTATAGAGGGAAGTCCGTTGCATTGATTACTGAGGTCGATTCTCTCAGAGCTGGCTCTACTCCCATGGTGATGAAGCCAGGGACTTATGGAGGTCATCGAGAAGAGAGATCGACCTCAGAGATCATGGTCATCCCCATGGAGCAGGTAGATAAGGAGGTCGCGAAGATCCACCATGCTGCAATGTCATTAAATCAAAGCTTAGCGACCGCTCTGTCCGTTGTCAATGAGATGCAGGACGTTGCGGCCTTTATAGGAAGAAAGCGTCAGTCAAGAAGATAGATATTCATTTTTTATTTCAAGCGGTCTTGAAACGATAATTCTGAATAATTTGATCATATAACATATTGCAATAATTTGGCTTTGATTTGATGCGATCTCTTTAATTGCGGTGATGTCGATCTCTTTACTTTACTTATTTCTGTGTTGCTTATTAGAGGATTGTTGTGATCTCTTCTTTTTTGAGATCGGAGCTATTGTGTGCTACATTTTAATTCTTCAGCAGGTTCGGCGGTCTGGTGCGCTTCCTGGGCGGTCTCACAAAATTGTAATGATTACGATATCACCCTTCCTTTCTTATAAATAACTAGCTTTAACTTCTTCATTTTATGTTTTCTTGAATGCGACCAAAACACCGATCTCAGCGGTCTCTCATAATGGTTTCCTTCCGAGCTTCTTCAGCTGAAACTTTCTTAAATGTCGAGCACAAGTCTTCAAAGCTTTCAAAGGATGAATATTTGTCTTTTCTAGTGAAGCACATGATACAGAACCAGATCGTGGTGAGACCGCCAAGCGAGGGTGAAGGATTAAGCTTTGGAGAAGAGAATAAGTACATAATCCCTATCGATCACTTTGAATATGGCTTGAAATTCCCTCTTCCCTAAGAAATCCTGGAAGTGATGGAATACTATGGCTTTGTGCTCGCCCAGTTGCCTCCCAACTCAATCGGTCTTATGAATGTTTTTGTAAATTATTTGAGATCGAAAAAGATAAAGTTCTCCATGGCTCTTTTCTGAGCGACCTTCACTGTAAAGTCACTAAAAGAAGGTCAGAAGAAGGAGGAATTTAAAGGATTAGTATACTTTTCATGCAATGGAATAAAAGTTTTGAATCTTCCTAACAAAGTCCCCTTTTTGGATGGAGAGGTATTTAGTTTTTGAAGGTGATCTTGGCGGTCTCAGCAGCCAACCATCTCCAAGAGCTGAAAAAGTTTTCAGAAAACTTAAAACGTTTTCAGAGGGCGAGCTCGAGATCTTGGTCTTTTTGGCGGGCAAGCGTCTTGATCTTGTTCACTATCTGGCGATCTGGCCTTAGATCGATGCGGTCTCACCAGAAGAAAGTAAGTATTTCTATCTGCGGCCTACTGCGAGCTTATCATAATTCCTCTCTTATTTCTTCTAACTGTTTTCTGTTCAGCGGCCTTTGTTGTTCCTGCGAACGACCCAGTGGCACCAGCTGAAGTGCTTACTCAGAGAGAGCAAAGGAAGAAAAGAGATCGCGAGCGCGAGATCGCGGGTTTTTGCGGTGAATCTGAGACTGTCGGCGCACGATTTCCTTTGCTCAGCTTTTCGAAGAAGATGAAGGATACCAAGGGAAAGCCCTTCTCAAATGGGGTGCAAAAGGCAAAAATGTCAAAATTTCAACCAATCTCCCTCTTGGGCGAGGGGGGGGGGGGGGGGGGGGAATTGACTCATCATGCCTTCGCGGTCACTGCTGCACTAATGCCAGGGAAGACTATGGTATTGAGACCGATATGCTCCCTGACATCTGTGCGCTAGCGACCGCCAGGAGCACGGTCTTGAACCACCATATGGGATGATCTCTGTGTGGGGCCCTGAGGGAGAACGAACGTCTGCAGGAAGAGTTAAAAGTAAATTTTTTACCTGAGATTTTCATTTTTATTTTTATTGTGACTGTGCGATCTAACTATTCTTCCTCCTGTAGCGGTCAAAGAAAGGAGCATATGATGCGGATAATGAAGATTTCCAGAATGCTCTGATGCACCAGGTAAAAGAGACCGGGAAGCAAACATTCTCTGAGCTTCGTGCCCGTGGTGCTTTTATTGATGAGTATAAAGACGTTAAGTTCACTGTTCTTTTCCCGGATGCGGCAAGGGTAATAGACTAACAATCGATCACAACCGGTGAGATCGTTGTTTAAGGAGAAGAAGAAGAAGAGGAAGAAGATGTGGATATTAAAGAAAATGTTGATAAAGCGAGCGGGAGTTAGTACGTTACGGGCAATGATACAAGTTTTGCCGCGGACTCAAGTTCTGGATCCAAAGTGTAACATCCTCAAAACTACTAGGCCCCTAAGGTGCACTTTGTCATGACAAGGTCATGACATTGATCTAATAGACCAAGAATTGCCCTAGAACCAAGGTGAAAAGGTGAGAAGCACCTTGGTGTGCAAATAGACAATTTGACTTCAAGGTTTAAGGTTTGATGTCTAAGCCTCACAAGGACACAACTGACCTCACCAACTCAAACTGAGCTTACCAACACACTCCTAACCCTTAGAGAGACTCAGTTGACCCAAGAGCCCCACCATAGGGTCACCAGTTTTGGTCAATTTGACCAAATTGACCCAAAATGCCATTTTGACCTAAATGGGAAAATTCTAACCAATTGACACTCAAAATGAGAAATTAACCTCACCCTTAACTCTATGACATCAAGAGGAACTTAGTGGAACCAAAATCCCCATCCATGTGGGTCAGCCATATTGGTCAATTTGACCTACGGACAACCCAAGTGCATTTAGCTCAAATTGGCCCCTTTAGGTCAAGTGAGCCCAAGCTTCAGGTCCATTGGATTTAGTCCAATGCTTGGGCCCCATCACTGAACATTATAGGCCCAATGCATGGTATAATTTCAGAGAATTAAAATTGGGTGGAAATTTGGGTGAAAATTAGGAGAATTTAAGTTCAAAAGAGGCCAAAAAGAGGGATTTGAGGAATGAGTGCCAAATGGCACTCAATTCCTCTTCCCAACCCTTCCTCTGAGCTCAGGGAGTTAATTCCAACATAATTCCAGATGCCTTGCTGCCCATCCATTGGCTGTAGTGGGAGGTGGAGCTTGGCCGAAAATGGCCTTAATAGCATTTCGGGTTTAAGCCCTCCCCATCCCCATTTGAGACCTCCATCAGCATCAGAGAGCAGAGAGGACTAGAAGCCCCATGGAAGTTACAGAAATCAGGCACTAGAAGGGGAGATCACCATGGGAGCTCAAGAAAATTTTGGCAAGGGAAAGCTCGAGCTTCCTTCAATCTCAAGCCAAATCAAGGCATGTTTTCCTCCTCCCCTCCCCTTGTGCTAGATCCCACACTTTTCCTTTTAGATTTTCATTGAGAAATGGCGAATCGGCCATTTTCATTTTCGAGTTCCTTGGCTCATGTTTGTTCCACCTCCCATTTCGCGAAACAGCCATCTCCGACCGCCATTCCTCCGGCAATCGACGGTCATGCCTCGGCCGGAGGTGGTGGTGTCCGCCGATTGGACGGAGATGGCCACTAGTGGCCGGGATTTGAGCTCTAAAGGAGCCCAGGTCGGGGAGATCTGGACGGTTGGCTCAAGGAAGAAGACAAGCTTCTAGCCGTCCGATCTCCTTTGATGAGATTTATTTAATTCCGATAACGTTATATATTGAGGATTTCTGCAGCCATGTTCATGAATTTATTTAGGCCACTTAAGAGCTGATTCAGGAAAAACTTTCTATATGAATGTTGTACATCTAGGTCTCCACAAAATTTAGAAATTTGTTTCATAGAATCGGAGGTCTGTAGCTCCCTCGGTAATAATTTTAGTGGACTGTGTACATAGAGTGACCTTGGCACAAAATAATTAATTTAGGGAGTTCTACAACTCAAAATAGGCTGAGATTTTAAACATGTATGTGTCATGACCAAATACAGCCCCTGACCAAAAATGAGATTTTTTTGGATAAACTTTTTCTAAAGTTTTGGTAATATTTTAATTATTCATGCATGGTGAAATTAAGTGGGTATATGAACCCTAAAGACCCCAAGTCTTTGGTGAGAAATCTATTAGGCCATGATATGGCTCTGGTAAAAATTCCAGACAATTTTGGGCATGTGCATGTTTGGGAATTTTCACATGCATGCAAAGTAGTGTACGGGAAAATGGGGTGCTTTCAGCATAAAAGTGGTATTTGATGAATCTCTCTCAAATGGCTCACTACTTGGCAATGAGATTTTGTCCATGCATGTGATATGATTAAATGCAACACTTTTGGATAGGTTGGAAATTTTTGGGCTCATAATTTCTAGGTTGTTTAATATTCCCCCTTTAGGTCACATTTTAATTATATGTATAAATGCTGATTTTGTCACACATAAGCAAACCTTTGCATGTTATGTTAAGGTCCCTTAGAGGCCAAAAATCAAAAACTGACCAGAGACAAGACTTGTAGACCTCTGCGTCTACTTTATATAGGAATTGAAATCATGTCATTTGGTCAAGTATAGCTATTTCTATGTCATTTCTGGTGTAACATGTATATACATGTAATTTGTTTAGTTAAACAATTTGTTCAGAACTTGCATGTTGACTCCACCTAGGTTAGGATCATTTATGGAGAAAATGATCAATATGAATATTGTAGCCCTTTAGGTTACCTTTAAAATGCCACTAATTTCATGCCATTTGGATAAGTGTAGCTCTTTCTATGCCATTTCTGGTGTAACATGTATATATATACTTGTAATTTGTTTAGTTAAACAATTTGTTCAGAACTTGCATGTTGACTCCACCTAGGTTAGGATCATTTCTGAAGAAAATGATCAATATGAATATTGTAGCCCTTTAGGTTACCTTTAAAATGTCACTGATTTCATGCCATTTAGATAAGTATAGCTCTTTCTATGTCATTTCTGGTGTAACAAGTATATACTTGTAATTTGTTTAGTTAAACAATTTGTTCAGAACTTGCATGTTGACTCCACCTAGGTTAGGATCATTTCTGGAGAAAATGATCAATATGAATATTGTAGCCCTTTAGGTTATCTTTAAAATGCCACTAATTTCATGCCATTTGGATAAGTGTAGCTCGTTCTATGTCATTTCTAGTGTAACGTGTATATACTTGTACTTTGTTTAGTTAAACAATTTGTTCAGAACTTGCATGTTGACTCCACCTAGGTTAGGATCATTTCTGGAGAAAATGATCAATACGAATATTGTATCCCTTTAGGTTACCTTTAAAATGCCACTTATTTCATTCCATTTGGATAAGTGTAGCTCTTTCTATGTCATTTCTGGTGTAACATGTATATACTTGTAATTTGTTCAGTTAAACA
The DNA here is from genome assembly GCA_033032865.1 of Dactylorhiza incarnata. Lineage (NCBI taxonomy): Eukaryota > Viridiplantae > Streptophyta > Magnoliopsida > Asparagales > Orchidaceae > Dactylorhiza > Dactylorhiza incarnata. The sequence goes on along the minus strand of JAWHQI010000300.1, from coordinate 2,538,920 downwards.
ATTTGTTCAGAACTTGCATGTTGACTCCACCTAGGTTAGGATCATTTCTGGAGAAAATGATCAATATGAATATTGTAGGCCTTTAGGTTACCTTTAAAATGCCACTTATTTCATGCCATTTGGATAAGTGTATCTCTTTCTATGTCATTTCTGGTGTAACATGTATATACTTGTAATTTGTTTAGTTAAACAATTTGTTCAGAACTTGCATGTTGACTCCACCTAGGTTAGGATCATTTCTGGAGAAAATGATCAATATGAATATTGTATCCCTTTAGGTTACCTTTAGAATGCAAATAATTTCATGCCATTTGGATAAGTATATATCTTTCTATGTCATTTCTGGTGTAACATGTATATACTTGTAATTTGTTTAGTTAAACAATTTGTTCAGAACTTGCATGTTGACTCCACCTAGGTTAGGATCATTTCTGGAGAAAATGATCAATATGAATATTGTAGACCTTTAGGTTACCTTTAAAATTCCACTGATTTCATGCCATTTGGATAAGTATAGCTCTTTCTATGTCATTTATGGTGTAACATGTATATACTTGTAATTTGTTTAGTTAAACAATTTGTTCAGAACTTGCATGTTGACTCCACCTAGGTTAGGATCATTTCTGGAGAAACTGATCAATATTAATATTGTAGCCCTTTAGGTTACCTTTAAAATGCCACTAATTTCATGCCATTTGGATAAGTGTAGCTCTTTCTATGTCATTTCTGGTGTAACATTGATATACTTGTAATTTGTTTAGTTAAACAATTTGTTCAGAACTTGCATGTTGACTCCACCTATGTTAGGATCATTTCTGGAGAAACTGATCAATATGAATATTGTAGCCCTTTAGGTTACCTTTAAAATGCCACTAATTTCATGCCATTTGGATAAGTGTAGCTCTTTCTATGTCATTTCTGGTGTAACATTGATATACTTGTAATTTGTTTAGTTAAACAATTTGTTCAGAACTTGCATGTTGACTCCACCTAGGTTAGGATCATTTCTGGAGAAAATGATCAATATGAATATTGTAGTCCTTTACGTTACCTTTAAAATGCCACTGATTTCATGCCATTTGGATAAGTGTATCTCTTTCTATGTCATTTCTGGTGTAACATGTATATATACTTGTATTTTGTTAAGTTAAACAATTTGTACAACACTTACATGTTGACTTCACCTAGGTTAGACCCATTTTTGGAAGTAGTGATCAACATGACTAATGTAGATCTTGAGGTCACCTTTAAAATGCCACTGATTTCATATCATTTGGCTAAGTATAGCTCCTTCTAGGCCACTTTTAGTGAGACATGTATAAATGTGTAGTATGTGCATTTAGTGATATGGGCTCATGCAAAGGCTTTGAAGATATGATATCAACCACCTCTAGATAAGAATCCAACTCATATGTAAGAGTGGATTTCCCTGAGCTTCAAGTTGAAGTTTTGGACTTAAGGGTATAGGGAAAATTGGGGTACATTTAGCAAAAATGTAATAAATGACAAATAAGGGCAAATACTCCTTGGATTAATTTGAAACTTGGGATCTGGTGTTTTTAGACCAATATTGTGCTATAGTAATTTTCCCAGAATTTATTGAATTCTTAACATAGCACTTGTAGTGTAAACCCCTATTGGCACACCAAATGTAATAAATGATAAATAAGGGTAAATACTCCTTGGATTAGAATGAAACTTGAGATCTGGTGTTTTTAGACCAATATTGTGCTATAGATATTTTCCCAGAATTTATTAAAGTCTTAACATAGTAGTTGTAGTGTAATCCCTTATTGGCACACCATTTGTAATAAATAGTCATTATGGATAAATAATCCCTGGTAAATTATGAAACTTTGGATTTGGTGTTTCTAGATGATTATTATACTAGGTTAATTTTCTCAGAATTTATAGAGACATATAAATGGTAGTTGTAGTGTAATCCCTTATTGGCACACCAAATGTAATAAATGATAAATAAGGGTAAATACTCCTTGGATTAATACGACACTTAGGATCTGGTATTTTTAGACCAATATTGTGCTATAGCAATTTTCCCCAGAATTTATTGAAGTCTTAACATAACACTTGTAGTGTAAATCCCTATTTGCACCCCATTTATGTTAAATAGAAATTATGGTTAAATAGTTCCTGTAAAAATGTGAAATTTGGTGTTTGAGGTTTCTGGACCAATATTATGCTACAGTGAATTTATCAGAATTTATGGGATCACTAATTGACAGTCGATGTATAAATCACTATCTGCACATCTTCTATTTTATTAGAGACTAAGATTTAAGATTCTCTGGAGAATTTATGAGATTAGGATTTGAGGTTGTTAGATCACTACTTATTGCGAACCCATATAGTAATTGGAACTCATTTGGATATGATGTGATCAAGATTGCACCTTAGGAGTCAAATCTAGCTCAATCGTATGTTGGTCTGCGAATAGTAAAACTGATTTATATGATTTAGACCACCACTGACCTTCACACATAGAACTATTAACTCCTTTATTATTATGAAGGCTCAGATTATTTGGATGAACACCTCTAAGGGGCATCATGGGAAATAAGGGTTGGGGTGCGTTTTGCAAAGCTATAAGAGCAGGAGTTTATAATGAAATAAAAAGGAGGTTAGACCTCATCAAGGGCCCTATAGACAACTCATCAGTGTTAAATGATTATATGGAAGAAAAACTACCCTTAGCCGGGTGAGCCATCTTAAGGTAAAAACTCAAGAGAGAAGTCGAGAAATATCTAAGCCAAACCCTGGGTTAAGGATGACGAAGAATAGGAGTGTGGGTCCAAGTAAGGTTGAGAATGCTAATTGAATGTGTGCAGTTCCTCGGTGAAGAAGGGAACTCGAGCTTAGAATGTGACGACGGGAGAGTCAGCACCCAGACACAATTGGTGTTGGAGTTCAAAAGAACTCCCCCACTCCTAAGAGCCAAGTTTAACTCATCTTATAGATTTAATGTAATTGGAGAGGATAATGGGGATCAAGTAAAAAGGGGTAGATACCAACAAGATTAAGTGCCTTGGGAAGAGGATGTTCGGGGTGTCAGCCCGCCACACTTCCCAGTACCGCTGCGAGCCCCTCACCGGGTAACCCTCCGGAAGTCCAAGGCTAACCCTAAAGCTTCTAAGATCAACTAAATTATAGACAAGACTAGTTAAGTAGGAGAACATGTCATGTTAACTTCCATCCCAAACCGGAACATTTTATAAGGAAGGACTGGGATAGTCCTGCGAGCGATAGGCTCGGGTTATAAGGAAGGACTGGGATAGTCCTGCGAGCGGTAGGCTCGGGTTATAAGGAAGGACTGGGATAGTCTTGCGAGCGATAGGCTCGGGTTATGAGGAAGGACTGGGATAGTCCTGTGAGCGATAGGCTCGGGTTATAAGGTAGGACTGGGATAGTCCTGCGAGCGGTAGGCTCGCAGTTTAAATATAAGACTAGTGTAGTTTAGCGAGCGGTAGGCTCGTAGTTTAAATATAATACTAGTGTAGTCTAGCGAGCGGTAGTCTTGTAGTTTAAATATAAGACTGGTATAGTCTGGCGAGCGGTAGGCTCTATTTTATAAATGTTGATGCAGAATTGCGAGCTGGAGGCTCGGTAGTAAATGGCTAATACATGTTGCTTGTGTATAAGATGTGGTGGGTCTTCGGTTCTGTCTTAGTCGTCACACCGACAGTAGTTCGTTGACTCGGCAGTGCTAGTGGTTTTATGGGGGCCAGGTTGTCTTCTGTGCGTCCGACAGGACGGATTACCTAAACCCTGCCTGGCCAATTCAATTTAGTACGCAGGAGCTCGTGAGTACCGGGTACCGGTATCACAGCGTACGTTAGGTCCTAGGTCTGGTAGTGTGACTTACCCACCTAGGTGAGGAGACGCCCGCTCCTCTGCCACCGTTTGACCACGACGGGAGGTGCCCGAGAGGTTAGCTACCTCCGAAAAGTGGGAACTAAAGGTCTGTACGTACAGAGTCGTGTGAGTGAGTTGCATGTGTATGAACTAATAATACAAACATTGCATCATTGTATAAATTAGTGTGAGCTCTTTTATACGATGAGTTTACTTCTTGCCAGATCCCTTAACTTATGTGCTTTGCGTGTACGCATATAAGTTAAGGTTATTTTTCCTAGCTGCTCTAGTTATTACTTTACTTACTCTTTGCTACTGTCACTATAATTTTTCTTGTATTGTTCGCTCTGCATATGATCCTTATAGTAGAACTGCTAGAACAATCTTATTCAGTGCGCTCTTGCCAGATTTACCTCTTGTCACCTTCTTCTTTGTATTACCCCTTGTTTGTCCTCCGCTTCTTCCCCCCGCCCGGTGCGTAGGAGTCGCGGGGGGAGGGGATGAGGAATTTGGCTTAGTCTTTTGACTAACGGTCGGTGGACCACATCATTTTAGGGATGATATGCCGGTGCAGCAGGACTACGCTCAGGAGACAGGTTAAGGGAACATGATGAAGAATATAGCATCTACCCATTGTTGCAGCAGCAGCTACAGACACATGACGACGAGACGTGAAGAGCAGCTTCCGCGCAGCACCACTATTCAATGACAGGATGACAAGATCGATAACTTCCGCGTAATTGTAGAGTGAGAGAGAGAGTTGCTTACTTTATTTATTTTGAACATGTACCGGGCCTAAGCCCTTACTCTCTTTTCTTTTGTACTCATTGTTGGACTTTTATACATTTTGATATTTATGCAGTTGTGTTATTGTGGACTTAGTTTGTTTTTCATAGCTTTCTTCTTATCTCTTGTTGGCCTAGTTGATCGTTCTTACCGGCAGGATCGGCGTCTTGTGGAGGTGGCTAACTTGTGTGTTAGCATCACCGTAAGGCGACAGTTCTGGGCATAAGATCCGGGAACTCTCCTGGTGCGGGAGAGGGATCTTACAACTGGTATCACTTGAACAACGATCCAACGAGAAAGAAGTCCACAAACCCTGGGACACCCCCGCTCGAGTTAGTTTGAGGACAAACTAGCAGCGGAAGCAGTGGTGTGCCAACGTGTAAAATTCACACAAAATAGTCCATTAATCAATGAGTTAGGCCAACCCAACTAGGACTTCTTTCTAGTTTGACGCACCAAGACGATTTAATAGCGTACACTAATCCAAACCAACCTCAGGCATAGACGGATTAAGGTGTTATGACCCCCAAAGTGACTAAAGAAAGAGTCTATTGACAAAATAGTTACCTAAAGCTTAAAACTCCGACATCCTCAATTATAATATCAAGTGATATCATCACTCCCTACCCAATTAGAAGGACCGCCTCAAGAGATTCTGTGCACGAACACCATTAGTGGACAGTAGGAGAATCGTAAACTTAATCTCCAAACAGACAGCAGGGTTACACTGAAATGATCATCGTGACAAACACCGGAGGTCGGATAAGAATTCGAGTTCAGAAAAAGGCCCATTTGTGGTTTGCCCATAGATTAATCTTGAAAAGGTTGGGATGATTAGTAACCTTGATGGCCTAAAAGCATGAGGAATATCAATAGGCCTCAGGGTTGAACTCCAAGTCTAGAGTTGTATGCCTTAAGGAGTGAGTGAGTACCTAGGACAATAGATCATAACGATATCAAGAACTTAGCCTGAAGTGTACAGGGGCTAATCCCTTTTGTTTATTGGGGCCAGTTAGATGCCAAATCGAGTTCCCTAGACCTTATTTTGGAAATGTTCGTCAAAAACGTAAGCAATCGTGAAGTATTCAACTTTACTTGACTTAAGAAGAGATTTTGAAGTATGCATAATTGGTCTGATGACCAACCCTTCCTAGAAGTCGAGACTCTTGAAGAATTCCTTCGTCTTAAGAAATGAGAATTATTAATACTATGACGAGACTGTTATGAATACACAAATCGGAATAAGAGCATAGAGTCTTTCAAGAATGATTATTCACCTCCCTTAATGCTCTAAGGTTATACAGATAAGTAAGCAAAGAAAATAGTAAATGAAGTCTTTGAAGTTATAGATCAGGTCGCCTAGATATATCTTTGCATGCGACTCTTGAGAACAAGGAAAATAGTATAAGACTTCGAGAGAATCTCCAAAGTCTGAATAATAGGCCCTCATGATCTTAAGAGGTGAACAAATATAAACAACATCATGCAAAGTGTGGTACTTTAGATCTTCCTCCCCAACTCGGAGACGATGATTCGGTTATATTCGGGGCTAACGGTGCAAATATCGTTGGATGATCAAATATCTAAATTTAGTCGAATGGATTGAAACATAGGACGGCCAAGATAGTTTCTGGGGACAAATAAATTGCCTTATGAGCTATGTGTGTTGGAACCGGGTCCCTGCAAGTTAGAGATATAGCAGGGACTTCTGCATTTTAGGGCATTTGAAGGTGATACATATTTGGCTCGCTCATCAAAGCCAAACCTCTTTAATATGAGCAGTTCATTATGTTGGAAACTTGCAGATTGAAATAAGTAGAGTAATTGTAAACTTCAATTTAGACGGAAATAATGATGCTCACGTTGTGAGCAACTGAGATTCATTACTAAAATGTGACATTCAAGGTATGATAACCTAGAGAATTTGAGATTGATGGACACTATAGCTAAGATGTATGCATTGTATATGACCTCTCAACCGGAGCACATACGCTTAAAAGGTAGCATCACCACCACTAGCAAGATTCGAGACTATGGGCATATTTTTGCGTCAAAAGCACAGAGCGGACTTGCGAAATATTATGATGTGCGACATCGTAAGGAAGAAATCTAGGGTAAGAAGGAGCCGGAATGTCATAAAACCTCAGAATTCACTAGCAGAAGTGAGATTACACCCAGGGAAATTACTTGGAATTTTCGGTGATATTATACTTCGCCATAGTACATATACCCAAATCAACCCCGATTAGCTTGTCCCATACTTAGATGGGCAAATAAATTTATCATCATGTGAAATTGGATAATCAGGCTGTTGGGATCAACAATATGTTTCAGGAATCTTATGAGAATATTCTATCCTTTACATATTGAATATTGATGGTCCAGGAATGTTATAAAAGGTAGTATATAGACTTGGGTCTCATTTCTGAAACCTCATCGAGATTTTTCCATTCCCATTGAGCGTGAAAATCCGTAGACCCAAACTTGAATTTCGGGGACGAAATTTTTCTTTTGTTTATTGGGATTTGTAACATCCTCAAAACTACTAGACCCCTAAGGTGCACTTTGTCATGACAAGGTCATGACATTGCTCTAATAGACCAAGAATCGCCCTAGAACCAAGGTGAAAAGGTGAGAAGCACCTTGGTGTGCAAATAGACAATTTGACTTCAAGGTTTAAGGTTTGATGTCTAAGCCTCACAAGGACCCAACTGATCTCACCAACTCAAACTGAGCTTACCAACACACTCCTAACCCTAAGAGAGACTCAGTTGACCCAAGAGCACCGCCATAGGGTCACCAGTTTTGGTCAATTTGACCAAATTGACCCAAAATGCCCTTTTGACCTAAATGGGAAAATTCTAACCAATTGACACTCAAAATGAGAAATTAACCTCACCCTTAACTCTATGACATCAAGAGGAACTGAGTGGACCCAAAATCCCCATCCATGTGGGTCATCCATATTGGTCAATTTGACCTACGGATAACCCAAGTGCATTTAGCTCAAATTGGCCCCTTTAGGTCAAGTGAGCCCAAGCTTCAGGTCCATTGGATTTAGTCCAATGCTTGGGCCCCATCACTGAACATTATAGGCCCAATGCATGATATAATTTTAGAGAATTAAAATTGGGTGGAAATTTGGGTGAAAATTAGGAGAATTTAAGTTCAAAAGAGGCCAAAAAGAGGGATTTGAGGAATGAGTGCCAAATGGCACTCAAATCCTCTTCCCAACCCTTCCTCTGAGCTCAGGGAGTTAATTCCAACATAATTCCAGTTGCCTTGCTGCCCATCCATTGGCTGTAGTGGGAGGTGGAGCTTGGACGAAAATGGCCTTAATGGCATTTCGAGTTTAAGCCCTCCCCATCCCCATTTGAGACCTCCATCAGCATCAGAGAGAAGAGAGGAGTAGAAGCCCCATGGAAGTTACAGAAATCGGGCACTAGAAGGGGAGATCACCATGGGAGCTCAAGAAAATTTCGGCCATGGCAAGCTCGAGCTTCCTTCAATCTCAAGCCAAATCAAGGCATGTTTTCCTCCTCCCCTCCCCTTGTGCTAGATCCCACACTTTTCCTTTTAGATTTTCATTGAGAAACGGCGAATCAGCCATTTTCATTTTCGAGTTCCTTGGCTCATGTTTGTTCCACCTCCCATTTCGCGAAACAGCCACCTCCGGCCGCCATTCCTCCGGCAATCGACGGCCATGCCTCGGCCGGAGGTGGTGGTGTCGGCCGATTGGACGGAGACGGCCACTAGTGGCCAGGATTTGAGCTCTAAAGGAGCCCAGGTCAGGGAGATCTGGACGGTTGGATCAAGGAAGAAGACAAGCTTCTAGCCGTCCGATCTCCTTTGATGAGATTTATTTAACTCGGATAACGTTATATATTGAGGATTTCTGTCACATAACTGCAGCCATGTTCATGAATTTATTTAGGCCACTTAAGGGCTGATTCAGGAAAAACTTTCTATATGAATGTTGTAGATCTAGGTCTCCACAAAATTTAGAAATTTGTTTCATGAGAATCGGAGGTCTGTAGCTCCCTCAGTAATAATTTTAGTGGACTATGTACATAGAGTGCCCTTGGCACAAAATAATTAATTTAGGGAGTTCTACAACTCCAAATAGGCTGAGATTTTAAACATGTATTTGTCATGACCAAATACAGCCCCTGACCAAAAATGAGATTTTTTTGGATAAACTTTTTCTAAAGAATTGGTAATAATTTAATTATTCATGCATGGTGAAATTAAGTGGGTATATGAACCCTAAAGAACCCAAGTCTTTGGTGAGGGATCTATTAGGCCATGATATGGCTCTGGTAAATATTCCAGACAATTTTGGGCATGTGCAGTTTGGGAATTTTCACATGCATGCAAAGTAGTGTATGGGAAAATGGGGTGCTTTCAGCATAAAGTGGTATTTGATGAATCTCTCTCAAATGGCTCACTACTTGGCAATGAGATTTTGTCCATGCATGTGATATGATTAAATGCATCACTTTTGGATAGGTTGAAAATTTTTGGGCTCATAATTTCTATGTTGTTTAATATTCCCCCTTTAGGTCACATTTTAATTATATGTATAAATGCTGATTTTGTCACACATAAGCAAACCTTTGCATGTTAAGTTAAGGTCCCTTAGATGCCAAAAATCAAAAAATGACCAGAGATAAGACTTGTAGACCTCTGAGTCTACTTTATATAGGAATTGAAATCATGTCATTTGGTCAAGTATAACTCTTTCTATGTCATTTTTGGTGTAACATGTATATACTTGTAATTTGTTTAGTTAAACAATTTGTTCAGAACTTGCATGTTGTCACCACCTAGGTTAGGATCATTTCTGGAGAAAATGATCAATATGAATATTGTAGCCCTTTAGGTTACCTTTAAAATGACACTTATTTCATGCCATTTGGATAAGTGTACCTCTTTCTATGTCATTTCTGGTGTAACATGTATATACTTGTAATTTGTTAAGTTAAACAATTTGTTCAGAACTTGCATGTTGACTCCACCTAGGTTAGGATCATTTCTGGAGAAAATGATCAAAGTGAATATTGTATCCCTTTAGTTTACCTTTAAAATGCCACTGATTTCATGCCATTTGGATAAGTATAGCTCTTTCTACATCATTTCTGGTGTAACATGTATATACTTGTAATTTGTTTAGTTAAACAATTTGTTCAGAACTTGCATGTTGACTCCACGTAGGTTAGGATCATTTCTGGAGAAAATAATCAATATGAATATTGTATCCCTTTAGGTTACCTTTAAAATGCCACTGATTTCATGCCATTTGGATAAGTGTAGCTCTTTCTATGTCATTTATGGTGTAACATGTATATACTTTTAATTTGTTTAGTTAAACAATTTGTTCAGAACTTGCATGTTGACTCCACCTAGGTTAGGATCATTTCTGGAGAAAATGATCAATATGAATATTGTAGCCCTTTAGGTTACCTTTAAAATGCCACTAATTTCATGCCATTTGGATAAGTGTAGCTCTTTCTATGTCATTTCTGGTGTAACATGTATATACTTGTAATTTGTTTAGTTAAACAATTTGTTCAGAACTTGCATGTTGACTCCACCTAGGTTAGGATCATTTCTGGAGAAAATGATCAATATGAATATTGTAGCCCTTTAGGTTACCATTAAAATGCCACTGATTTCATGCCATTTGGATAAGTGTAGCTCTTTCTATGTCATTTCTGGTGTAACATGTATATACTTGTAATTTGTTTAGTTAAACAATTTGTTCAGAACTTGCATGTTGACTCCACCTAGGTTAGGATCATTTCTGGAGAAAATGATCAATATGAATATTGTAGCCCTTTAGGTTACCTTTAAAATGCCATAGATTTCATGCCATTTGGATAAGTGTAGCTCTTTCTATGTCATTTCTGGTGTAACATGTATATACTTGTAATTTGTTTAGTTAAACAATTTGTTCAGAACTTGCATGTTGACTCCACATAGGTTAGGATCAATTCTGGAGAAAATGATCAATATGAATATTGTATCCCTTTAGGTTACCATTACAATGCCACTGATTTCATGCCATTTGGATAAGTGTAGCTCTTTCTATGTCATTTCTGGTGTAACATGTATATACTTGTAATTTGTTTAGTTAAACAATTTGTTCAGAACTTGCATGTTGACTCCACCTAGGTTAGGATCATTTCTGGAGAAAATGATCAATATGAATATTGTATCCCTTTAGGTTACCTTTAAAATGCCACTAATTTCATGCCATTTTGATAAGTATAGCTCTTTCTATGTCATTTCTGGTGTAACATGTATATACTTGTAATTTGTTTAGTTAAACAATTTGTTCAGAACTTGCATGTTGACTCTACATAGGTTAGGATCATTTCTGGAGAAAATGATCAATATGAATATTGTAGCCCTTTAGGTTAATTTTAAAATTCCACTAATTTCATGCCATTTGGATAAGTGTAGCTCTTTCTATGTCATTTCTTGTGTAACATGTATACACTTGTAATTTGTTTAGTTAAACAATTTGTTCAGAACTTGCATGTTAACTCCACCTTGGTTAGGATCATTTCTGTAGAAAATGATCAATATGAATATTGTATCCCTTTAGGTTACCTTTAAAATGCCACTGATTTCATGCCATTTGGATAAGTGTAGTTCTTTCTATGTCATTTCTGGTGTAACATGTATATACTTGTATTTTGTTAAGTTAAACAATTTGTACAACAATTACATGTTGACTTCACCTAGGTTAGACCCATTTCTGGAAGTAGTGATCAACATGACTAATGTAGATCTTGAGGTCACCTTTAAAATGCCACTGATTTCGTGTCATTTGGCTAAGTATAGCTCCTTCTAGGCCACTTTTAGTGAGACATGTATAAATGTGTAGTTTGTGCATTTAGTGATATGGGCTCATGCAAATGCTTTGAAAATTTGTCCATACCATAGATATGATATCAACCACCGCTAGATAAGAATCCAACTCATATGTATAAGTGGATTTCCCTGAGCTTCAAGTTGAAGTTTAGCACTTAAGGGTGTAGGGAAAATTGGGGTACATTTAGCAAAAATGTAATAAATGACAAATAAGGGCAAATACTCCTTGGATTAATATGAAACTTGAGATCTGGTGTTTTTATACCAATATTGTGCTGTAGTAATTTTCCCAGAATTTATTGAAGTCTTAACATAACACTTGTAGTGTAAACCCTAATTGGCACACCAACTGTAATAAATGATAAATAATGGTAAATACTCCTTGGATTAATATGAAACTTGGGATCTGGTGTTTTTAGACCAATATTGTGCTATAGTAATTTTACCAGAATTTTTTGAAGTCTTATCATAGTAGTTGTAGTGTAATCCCTTATTGGCACACCATTTGTAATAAATAGTGATTATGGATAAATACTACCTGGTAAATTATGAAACTTTGGATTTGGTGTTTCTAGATGATTATTGTACTAGGTTAATTTTCTCAGAATTTATAGAGACATATAAATGGTAGTTGTAGTGTAATGCCTTATTGGCACACCAAATGTAATAAATGATAAATAATGGTAAATACTCATTGGATTAATATGATACTTAGGATCTGGTATTTTTAGAACAATATTGTGCTATAGTAACCCTAGAATTTATTGAAGTCTTAACATAGCACCTGTAGTGTAAATCCCTATTTGCACCCCATTTATGTTAAATAGAAATTATGGTTAAATAGTTCCTGTAAAAATATGAAATTTGGGGTTTGAGGTTTCTGGACCAATATTATGCTACCGTGAATTTATCAGAATTTATGGGATCATTAATTGACAGTCGATATATAAATCACTATCTGCACATCTTCTATTTTATTAGAGACTAAGATTTAAGATTCCCTGGAGAATTTATGAGATTAGGATTTGAGGTTGTTAGATCACTACTTATTGCGAACCCATGTAGTAATTGGAACTCATTTGGATATGATGTGATCAAGATTGCACCTTAGGAGTCAAATCTAGCTCAATCGTATGTTGGTCTGCTAATAGTAAAACTGATTTATATGATTTAAACCACCACTGACCTTCACACATAGAACTATTAACGCCTTGATTATTATGAAGGCTCAGATTATTTGGAAGAACACCTCTAAGGGGCATCATGGGAAATAAGGGTTGGGGTGCATTTAGCAAAGCTATAAGAGCAGGAGTTTATAATGAAATAAAAAGGAGGTTAGACCTCATCAAGGGCCCCACAGACAACTCATCAATGTTAAATGATTATATGGAAGAAAAACTACCCTTAATCGGGTGAGCCATCTTAAGGTAAATACTCAAGGGAGAAGTCGAGAAATATCTAAGGCAAACCCTGGATTAAGGATGACGAAGAATAGGAGTGTGGGTCCAAGTAAGGTTGAGAATGCTAATTGAATGTGTGCAGTTCCTTAGTGAAGAAGGGAACTCGAGCTTAGAATGTGACGACGGGAGAGTCAGCACCCGGACACAATTGGTGTTGGAGTTCAAAAGAACTCCCCCACTCCTAAGAGCCAAGTTTAACTCATCTTATAGATTTAATGTAATTGGAGAGGATAATGGGGATCAAGTAAAAAGGGGTAGATACCAACAAGATTAAGTGCCTTGGGAAGAGGATGTTCGGGGTGTCAGCCCGCCACACTTTCCAGTACCGCTGCAAGCCCCTCACCGGGTAACCCTCCGGAAGTCCAAGGCTAACCCTAAAGCTTCTAAGATCAACTAAATTATAGACAAGACAAGTTAAGTAGGAGAACATGTCAAGTTAACTTCCATCCCAAACCGGAACATTATATAAGGAAGGACTGGGATAGTCCTGCGAGCGATAGGCTCAGGTTATAAGGAAGGTCTGGGATAGTCCTGCGAGCGGTAGGCTCGGGTTATAAGGAAGGACTGGGTTAGTCCTGCGAGCGATAGGCTCGGGTTATGAGGAAGGACTGGGATAGTCCTGCGAGCGATAGGCTCGGGTTATAAGGTAGGACTGGGATAGTCCTGCGAGCGGTAGGCTCGCAGTTTAAATATAAGACTAGTGTAGTCTAGCGAGCGGTAGGCTCGTAGTTTAAATATAAGACTAGTGTAGTCTAGCGAGCGGTAGGCTCGTAGTTTAAATATAAGACTGGTATAGTATGGCGAGCGGTAGGCTCTACTTTATAAATGTTGATGCAGAATTGCGAGCTGGAGGCTCGGTAGTAAATGGCTAATACATGTTGCTTGTGTATAAGATGTGGTGGGTCTTCGGTTCTGTCTTAGTCGTCACACCGACAGCAGTTCATTGACTCGGCAGTGCTAGTGGTTTTATAGGGGCCAGGTTGTCTTCTGTGCGTCCGACAGGATGGATTCCCTAAACCCTGCCTGGCCAATTCAGTTTAGTACGCAGGAGCTCGTGAGTACCAGGTACCGGTATCACAGCGTACGTTAGGGCCTAGGTCTGGTAGTGTGACTTACCCACCTAGGTGAGGATACGCCCGCTCCTCTGCCACCGTTTGACCACGACGGGAGGTGCCCGAGAGGTTAGCTACCTCCGAAAAGTCGGAACTAAAGGTCTGTATGTACAGAGTCGTGTGAGTGAGTTGCATGTGTATGAACTAATAATACATCATTGCATTGCACATCATAGCATAGCATTTCTGCACAAACAGAGACCTCATAGTATAAATTAGTGTGGGCTCTTTTATACGATGAGTTTACTTCTTACCAGATCCCTTAACTTATGTGCTTTGCGTGTACGCATATAAGCTAAGGTTATTTTTCCTAGCTGCTCTAGTTATTACTTTACTTACTCTTTGCTACTGTCACTATAATATTTCTTGTATTTTTCGCTCTGTATATGATCCTTATAGTAGAACTGCTAGAACAATCTTATTCAGTGCGCTCTTGCAAGATTTACCTCTTGTCACCTGCTTCTTTGTATTACCCCTTGTTTGTCCTCCGCTTCTTCCTCCCGCCCGGTGCCTAGGAGTCACGGGGGGAGGGGATGAGGAATTTGTCTTAGACTTTTGACTAACGGTCGGTGGACCACATCATTTTAGGGATGATATGTCGGAGCAGCAGGACTACGCTAAGGAGATAGGTTAAGGGAACATGATGAAGAATGTTGCATCTACCCATTGTTGCAGCAGCATCTACAGACACATGACGACGAGACGTGAAGAGCAGCTTCCGCGCAGCACCACTATTCAATGACAGGATGACAAGATCGATAGCTTCCGCGTAATTGTAGAGTGAGAGAGAGTTGCTTACTTTATTTATTTTGAACATGTACCGGGCCTAAGCCCTTACTCTCTTTTCTTTTGTACTCATTGTTGGACTTGTATACATTTTGATATTTATGCAGTTGTGTGATTGTGGACTTAGTTTGTTTTTCTTAGCTTTCTTCTTATCTCTTGTTGGCCTAGTTGATCGTTCTTGCCGGCAGGATCGGCGTCTTGCGGAGGTGGCTAACTTGTGTGTTAGCATCACCGTAAGGCGGCGGTTCTGGGCATAAGATTCAGGAACTCTCCTGGAGCGGGAGAGGGATCTTACACAAAGTTTCCCCCAGGAACTCAGACAAATCTTCAGACGAGACCAGCTCTCTCCGAAAAGATCAAGAAGCAAATAGTTTTCTTTTGTAATTATTTGTTTTACTTACTCGATCACCGGTATTGAGACCGGGCGAACAGTGTAACCACCATGAAATAGAAATAGAATTTTGACATACCTCTTTTTTGTCGATGAATGTTTATATTTACCTGTGTTTATGTCGATCACTCTCTTTTTGTGAGTGATCCAATTTTTATCACTTGCGGTCTCGTTGGACAATTTTCATCTTCGGTGATAATTTAATCTCTGATAATCTTAGCAATCTTCGTCTCAATGATCTATATTTTATGAGACAGAAATTGCATTCAATCTCAGTGCTTTAGGTTTTATAAAGCTCGAATAAACAATCATGTAATGGAATGCTGCATAATAGTTAGAAGATTTAATAATCAATAGTAGCGGTCTTCGTAATTGTTGAACCACTCGAAGCACGATGAGAATTTGTGCAAATTTCTTTATGACAATTGTTTGAGATCGCTTGTCATATTGCGGTCTCGAGCTTTTGAGATCTACAGAGATAAAAGATTACAATCCACAAATGTTGATTCCCGAATAATTTTCAACAAGAATAGAAAATGCGATCTTCAGTATTCCGGACCGTTGCTTGGATGATATTTAGATGGGAGAAACGACCTTTTCAAAGAAGATAACCATCGCTCTCTCGTTCTCCAGATCGCTATTCTAGCTTTCAAAATTTGTAGAGATAAAAACCATAATTCAAAAATAATGATTTTAAAATAGCTGAGGCCAGATAGCCAGGCGATCTCATATTTTTCAGACCGATCGTTATGAGAACAAAATTTTGACAAGTGACATGTGATCCTGCTTTCTCAAGATAATATTTGAACCCAAAAAAATCCTAGCGGCGACCTCGTATTTTTCAGACCGCTCCTCCATGGATTGGAATTATAAATATACAGAATTCTTTCTGATCACTTATGATTTTTTCTCAGAGCTTTGAAGAACTTAAGTGGCGATCTCAATTGCTCTAGACCGCCATATTCAATACTTTAAGACCAGCGGTCTCCATAAACATCAGATCGCCCATTCAAAAATAAAAAAGGCTTGAGAGGTAGAACCTGAAATGATCAAAAGGGCAGGTGCGATCATGCCAACATTGCTTTCCTCAAGAGATCATCAAAATTCTAACACTTTTAGAAAAAATGAAATATTGAGAGAGAAAGAGAGATGAACAACTTTAAATGATCAAAAGGGCAGGTGAGTCCATGCTAGCATTGCTTTCCACAAGAGATCATTTAAGTTGTAACATTTATGATGGAGGGGTAGATAAGAGAGGGGAACAATCTCTAAATGATCAAAAGGGCAGGTGTGGTTATACCGCAAAGGCTTTACCGACATTACATTCCTCAAGAGATCAATAAAGTTGTAACACCCTAGCCACTCAAGGGCTTAAACAACGGCCATCGATGCAAGAGCCTCCTCATGGCTGTCCTTACACCAATGAGTATTCGAAGGTTACAGGGCATGATGATCTATAGGGCAGGTTTGGTTATGCCGCGGAGGCCATACCGACATTGATTTCTCTGAAAGATCATCAAGGCAGTAACGATGCCCTGAAATGCATAACATAGCTGGACATTCACCCAGACCTCCCTTGATACAGGGGTGTGCCAGATATTAGCAAGAACCCGGCATCCTAAAGTTCCACTGCACAAGCTTGGCGAGCTACTACTACACAAGTGCAAAATCTTCCCGCTACTTATGGTCCTGGCAGATTTACATCTCAAGCTTCAAGTCGAGGGGGAAACAAGTAGGATCCGTCGATATCTCATTTGGTAGGATGTTTAGCCTTTGATAATTAGTCAAATATTTCCTTTATGCTTTCTTTCCGATCTACTCGATGCAAGAGATTACAACTATATCATCACAATACTGGCAAGAATGAAGGAAAGAAAGAGACGGGAAAGAATACAAATTTTTTTAAGAAAAGAAATGCTTGAGATCATCTCCACTCCAAGTGTCAGATAGATCTTCTCCTTCATAAGTTTGGAGACGATAAACTCCATTCTTGAGCGTTTCCTTAACAATGAATGACCCTGTCCAATTTGGATTTAGCTTTCCAACCGAGCCAGATCTTGCTACTGCGTCAACCTTCTTGAGGACAAGATCACCAACAGAAAACTCTTTAACTCTAACATTTTTAATGAAATATTTGGCCATTCTTCTTTTTACTTCTTCTTGCCTGATAGTATTTGTATCCCTTAGCTCTTCAATAAGATCAAGACTGCATCTCAGATCTTCGTCGTTTCCTTCCATCCAGCTATCTTGATGTTGTTGAGATAATAACACTCTTGGACTCTTAACTTCAAACTCAACGGGAATGAGAGCTTCTGAGCCATGAAATAATTTGAAGGGAGTTTCCCCAATAGCTCAGGTTGGAGTCATCCTCAAAGCCCACAACACCGAAGGTAATTGCTCTGCCCAATTGCCTCTGAGATTCTCCACTTTCTTCTTCAAGAGGCTAATTATGAGTTTATTGGCAGCTTCTACCTGACCATTACTTCGTGGATAGTGCACAAAATCAAATCGCAACTCCATGCTAATTTGGTCACAAAAAATTATCAGACTTGAATTGTTGAATTGTGGACCATTATCTGTGATAATTGTCATGGGAATTCCGTGTCTACACACTATCTCTCCCCAAATAAAATTCTTCACAATTTGAGTTGTAGTTTTTACCAGCGCCTTTGCCTCGATCCATTTGCTGAAGTAATCAATCATCACTAGAATAAATTTGCGCTGACCACTAGCCAAAGGACCATGGCGTTGCTATGGACTTAAGTTGCTGAGCTGGTTGATGCTGAAGAGGAGCAAAATTTTGGCATTGAACACACTTTTTTGCGAATTTCTCTGCATTTTTCTCATTTGAGGCCAGAAATAACCTTGCCTTAGAATCCTCTTTTCCAAGGTTCTAGATCCAGAGTGACTGTCGCACTCTCCTGAATGAACTTCTTGGAGAACAACTGAAATTTCCTCTTCGGAGACACATCTTGCCAAGGGAGAGAGAAAAGTCTTCCTATAGAGGATTCCTGCAACAAGATAATAATAAGTTGTTTTTAACTTAAACCGTTTCTTATCTTTTATAGCTGGATGAAATTCTCCACTTGAGAGGTAGAGTACAAAAGGGTCCATCCAGGATGGTGGTTGATCGATCAACATGATGTCTCCTTCTTCAATAGCCGGGTGAAATAATTCTGAAGTAGTTCCTCCTGAAAGGAGACCAAATTTAGCCAATTCGTCAGCTTCCGCATTCTCTTCCCTTGGAATGTGCTGAATTGTGAAGCTTTTGAACTTTCCTATCTCAATCTTCACCAACACTTGATATTACTTTAAAATAGGATCTCAAGTTTCATAAGTTCTATTTACTTGACGACATCACCAGAGAATCAGTTTTAACTTGCACATCTTCGATCCCTAGCTATCTTGCAAATCTGAGGCCGACGAGCAAGGATTCATACTCCGCCTGATTGTTCGTTGTTAGGAAGTAGAACTTGTGGGCTTGATCTAATCTAATCCCATTGGGATTAATTAATACAACTCCAGCTCCTGATGAATTTCTCCCGGAAGATCCATCTACGTAGATCGTCCAAGTTAAAGGTTTTTCAACCTCTTTATCTGAGCTAACTTCCTTTGCATTGATCATAAAGTCTGCTAGCACTTGAGCTTTGATCGCCACTCTAGGAACGTAGGAGATATCAAACTCACTGAGTTCTATCGCCCATTTTGCCAATCCTACCTGAGTGTTCCGGCTTTTCTAATACGCTCTTTAATGGAAGATCGGTGACGACCTGAATAGAATGAGCCTAGAAGTAAGGCCTTAACTTTCGTGCTAAAACCACAAGCATCAAGGCTAACTTCTCAAGGATCGGGTACCGAACTTTCGCATCCTTCAAGAGTTTACTTATGTAGTAAACCGGATATGTATTCTTCTTTTCCTCCCTTACCAGCCGGAGCAGATAGCATCGGATCCAACTCCCAAATATAAAAATAAATCTTCTCCCTCTCTCGGGCTTTGGAGTAAAGGGGTGGACGTTAGCTGCTTTTTGAGAAGATTAAACGCATCATCACACTCCTTCGTCCATTCAAACTTAGCTCCCCCACAAAGAGTTTTGAAGAAAGGAGCACTCTTATCCACTGAACGCGAGATGAAATGACTCAAGCCTGCCATCCTCCCACCCAGCTGCTGAACTTCTTTAGGGGTCTTGAGAGGTGTCATTTATAAGATAGCCTTCACCTTATCAGGATTTGGATTTAATCCTTCCGGAGTATGGGTATGGCCGAGAAATTTTCCTTTGCTAGCTAGAAAAACGCATTTCAAAGGGTTCAACCTCATATTGAAGGTTCAGAGAGTTGTAAAAGTTTCATTCAAATCGTTAAGATGAGCTGAAAAAAGCTTGTTTTTTATTAGAAGATCATCAACGTGAACTTCTAAATTTCTCCCTTTTTGAGTTTTGAAAACGGTGTCCATCATTTTCTGATAAGTGGCACCGACATTCTTTAGTCTGAAAGCATTACGAGCGAAAACAACCGTCATTCGTGATGTATGTGGTGTGAGGGATATCATGCTTATGCATTCTTATTTGGTGATAACCAGAGAATGCTTCTAAAAAACTCATGCAAGAGTACCCTACCGCAGAATCAACTAAAGAATCTATCTGAGGCAAGGGGTAGCAATCTTTAGGGCAAGATTTATTGAGTTTAGTGAAATCCACACACATACGCCATTTTCCTCCAGCTCTTTCACCATTACAACATTCGATACCCACTCTGGGTATTGAATTTCCTTAACAAAATTAGCTTTGAGAAGCTTTTCCACCTCCTCCCAGATTGGTTGAGCTAAGGTCATTGCAACCGCTCTTTTCTTTTGCTTCACCGGAGTAAAAGTTGGATCAATATTAAGATGGTGGCAAGCGACGTCTGGATCAACTCTTGACATATCATCCGCTGACCAAGCGAATATATCCAGATTTTGTAGCAGACAAGAGATACGCTGATTCTTTTCAGCTTCAGGTAATTCAGCATTGATTGAAAGCCTCTTGCTTTCATCTTCATCACCGATGGGCACAACTTGAATTGCTTGGGCAGGTTCCAAGTGAACTCCATCTCTTGCCTCTTCTTCCACGACCTCTTCTTCAGCTTTAGCAGGATCAGGGACTTGGGAAGCTGAAGAGGTCTCAGCTACCTGAGGGAGAAAACATTCAGTCATATTAACTGATTTGATGTAGCATTCTCGTGCCTTCCTCGGATCGCTCCTGATCCGATATTGTTTGCCATTCAAAGCAAACTTCACTGCGAGGTGGTAAGTGGAAACCACAGCTTGATACTCATTAAGGATTGGCCTCCCAAAAATTGCGTTGTTGCTGCTCGGGGCTTCAACGACTATGAATGTTACCAACTTTGTGATGCCTCCAAGCGTCACTGAGAGAGTGATGTTCCCTTCCACTTCTTTCTTCTCTCCGGAAAACCCATAGAGTGGCCCTTCGGTGGAAAGAAGAGTCTTCCCGGTCTTCAAGGCCTCAAAAGCTGGTTTGAAGAGAAGATTTACTGAACTCCCTGTGTTTACCCAGAAATCGGGGATCCCCTCACGCTGGCCTTTTTGCAGGTAACCAAAGCAGTCCACATGCTCTCACAGTGCTCAGATGGCCTCTCCCGACGACCAAGGTATTTCTCGCCAGGTATTCGAGCCCAGGTGGTCTCACACATCTCGGCCGGTTTGTCGTTGCCAAGCCCTGGGCGGTTTCATCACGCCTCGGGCAGTCTCCCCCTAGGGAGGTAGCGCTCCGCGTGACCTCACCCGAGGAGGTCGTGCCCCGCGCGACCTCGCCTGAGGAGGTCGTGTTGTTGGATCGGTAGGCGCCCTTAGAGGGGGGGGGGGGGGTGAATAAGGGTTTTAAAACTTTTACTTATATTTTGTAATACTTGAAATAATAAGGGATCAAAATAGTGATTTTGAATAACGATCTAAATTGTTTTAAAATGAAAGAGAGGATAATAAACAATTTAGAGAAATGAAGAACAAATCATTTTTATTACACCAAAAGAGACCTGATTTACTATTAATAAAAATGATTACAAAACTAGATTTCTATAACGCTAGAAATCGAAGGCGGATAATAAAACTAATAGAAAGACTCTTTTTGTTTTCTATCCCGACACGTATCCCCACGAATCGGTGGCCCTAGCCTGTCCTTCCCGGATTAGGCCTCAAGCCGCTCTAGCCAACCCTCCCCCGGATATGGCCTCGAGCACCCCCAGACCTAGCCTAGATCTAGTCGTCAACATGAGGTGAATTTCAGCCCTAAGTCCTACCCAGACCTAGTCGCCAACATGAGGCGAATTCACTAGCGATTACAAGAATAAAGATGTGAAAATAAAAACATCAATAATAAAAACTCCCTCTAAGAACTTCTGAAGTTGGAGACGTTGGACCGCTGTAGTATAAGCGTTGTTGAAGCGGTCGCCGGTCGGATGAAGCGTGAAGAAGTCCTCCTTCAGAAATTCTCTCTAAGCTTTTGGTGGGAGTATCTCTCTGAACCTTCTTCTATATGTTGTGGCACGAAGCTCTGGAGTTTAGGGTTATAGAAGAGTAAGGAAGACGGAGCCAAGGTGTCATTTTTATAGCCTCAGCGCTAGCGCCTGCGCTAGTGCTACCGCCGGCGCTATCCCATTTTAGGACATATACTACGCGGCAGAATATTCAATCCGTGGCAACTCTGTTGAGATTCCTCTTGTGTTTTGAGCTAGCGCTAGCGCTATCGCTACCGCCGGCGCTATCTCAGATTAGGCAATATTCTGTGTGTGCGAATCTTTTATTCCAAGGAAACCTGCCAAGATTCTTCTTCTATTTTGCGCTAGCGCCTGCGCTATCGCTACCGCCTGCTCTAGCAGCTACCGCTGGAGCTACCGCCCGCTATAGCGGAGACTTTTGAGTTTTCGCTTCAAACTTGGGCGCAACCTTCTTATGTTATCCTTGAGTCATATGAACTTGCTATCCAGCACACTTAAACACACAAGATCAAATACACATAGGATTTTTTATTCTCAAACCAAGGAGATGCGGAAGACCTTGTTCCAACACGTGCCCCATACGACCTCAGACAGAGGAGGTCGCGCCCCGTGTGACCTTGCCCGAAAAGGTTGCACCCCGCGCGACCTCGGCCTGAGGAGGTCGTGCCCCGCGTGACCTCGGCCCGAGGAGGTCGTACCCCAGGCGACCTCAGCCCAAGGAGTTCGTGCCCCGCACGACCTCGACCCAAGGAGGTCGCGCCCCAAACGACCTCGCCCGAGGAGGTCATTCCCTGCGTGACCTCGCCTGAGGATGTCGCGGCCCATGCAACCTCAGCCCGAGGAGGTCGCGCCCCGCGCGACCTCGCCCGAGGAGGCCGCGCCCCACGCGACCTCTCCCGAGTAGGTCTCTCCCCGCACAACCTCTCCTGAGGAGGTCACGCCCCGTGCGACCTCGCTCGAGGAGGTCGAGCCCCATGCGACCTCGCCCGTGGAGGTTGCACCCCGCATGACTTCACCCCGAGGAGGTCACACCCCACACAACCTCACCCTGAGAGGTCGCGCCCCGTGCGGCCTCGACCCAAGGAGGTCGCTCCTCGCACAACCTTGCCTCAGGAGGTCTCTGTTGCGTATTGAATCCACAATAGCCTAGATTTGTGAGAAGTCACACTTGAACCAAGGTGAATTGTTAGTTTATTTGATGTTGTCTTTTAGCTATGTTCTTGCAGGTTGTTATTGCCAAGTGTAGACCAATGTCAGATCACAATGGTCATTAAACGCAGTCTCTTGCAATGTAATCCCTCATGTGTGGAACATGGTGTTGACTCATGTGTGATCTCTCTATTGGGATACACTTTATTTTCAAGACTCTTGAAGCTTGGAAGATGGAAGAGCTGTTGGTGTTCTAGAGAAGAAAGGAGAAAAGTTCAGATATTTTTCTAAGGGTATTTCACGAGAAATTAAAGGTATCTCTCGAGAAATCCATGATATTTCTCGAGAAGCCCTCTTCAGTTTTCGAGAATTCCTTCTCAGATTTCTATTATATTGTTTCTAAGGAATTTCTCGAGAAGTCCATTATTTCTCGAGAAGTTAAATTCATTTCTCGAGAAGTCATAATTGTTCTCGAGAAATCTTCTCTAATTTCCTTTGAAATCTTTTCTCAGCGGTTTCTCGAGAAGTCTTATGTTCTCTCGAGAAATCAAAGTCATTTCTCGAGAAGTCCCTTTGTTCTCGAGAAATTTTCTTCAAGTCTTCATGAAAGCTTTTTCCAGCCTTATCTCGATTTCTTGCAGCCATTTCTCGAGATGTAAAGTTCATTTCTCGAGAAGTCAAATTTATTTCTCGAGAAATCCATGTTGTCTCAAGAAAATTGTTTTCTTCCTGTGCTGCTTTGAAATCTAGGTCCTGACGGGATTTTATCTTCCTCTGACGGACTTGACGGCACGTGTGAGTGGTTTTAAGGTTAATCCTACCTTAAATCAAGGCCTCTTAGCCATTACTTATGATTGCTATATAAGGCTTCTATCTGATCTTATCTCAACCCTAGTTTATCTTTCTAATCTTCTATTCGAACGGATCATCGTGAAGAAGCTACTGCCTCCGGTCATTGTTGAAGGATCTCTCTCTCTCTCTCTCACTCTCTCTCTCTCAATTAATCGATTCCTTCTAAAGAAAAGATTCGACAGATCAGTGCCCTAATCAACTACAGCAATCTATTGGATCGTGTCGAATCCTAGAAATCAGATCTGGGATTTCAATCGTTTCTTCCTCATCTTCTAGCCAAAGTTTTTCAAGACTCAAAGAGGAAGAAGATCTCAGAAGTTCAGATCTGTACAAGTTTTGTTAAGTATTTCATTATACTCAATCTCAATATTTTGTAGGAGAGTGTTCTCCGAGTTGTAGGAGAGTTTTTCTCTGAGTTGTAGGAGCGTTGCCTCGGAGTTTGTAGGAGATTTGTCTCCAAGTTATAGGAGTGGTGACTCCGAGATTGTAGGATCGTTCTTGATCCGAGATTTTGAGAAGTAGCCAAGGATAGCCTTGGTTCTATATTGGTGAGGCTGGAAAGTGGAGTACCCAAGATCGGGGTACCACTATAAATTCCTTGTGTCGTCTATGTTTGTGATTTGCTTTCTGTGATTATCTTTTTATCAAGTTTTTATTCCGCAAAATACGCAGTTATCACCTATTCAACCCCCTCTAGGTGATTTAGGTAGGCAACTAGATACTTCAATTGGTATCAGAGGGCCGCTGTTCATTTCCAGGTCAACATCTTGAACATGATCCATCCATTCTAGTTGCTAGCAAATCATGGAAAGAAGCAAGGAATCTTCCTCGTTGAAGCTGCCAATCTGCACAAAGGCAAATTTTCCCATGTGGAAAGAAAGAGTCAAATTTTACATGGAAGCTGCAGATCCGAGAATTTTTCAAGTCGTGGAAGAAGGCCCTCATGTGCCTATGACTGCCTCTACAATTGACCCAACTGTTCAGGTGCCAAAGAAAATGATGGACCTAACTAAGGATGAGATCGCTATAGTAGCCTTGGACAAAAAGGCTAAGAACATAATTGTCAGTGCAGTGGACGACTCAATGTTGCAAAACTTAATTCACTGCAAATCAGCCAAAGAGATGCGGGCATCCTTGATTGTTCTCATGGAAGGTACCGAAGAAGTGAGGGACGATAGAAGATCTCTACTCAACCAAGAGTATGAGGCAATCAAGCAAAGTAAAAAGGAGTGCATTGCCGATGCCTATGAAAGGCTCTTCAAAATTGTTAACGGCCTAAGAAACTATGGCCGGGAATTTACAAACGGTGAATTCAATGACAAGTTCCTGCGATCCTTGACGAAAGAATGAGATAGCAAGATCGTTGTCATTAGGGAGTTTGGAAAGCTGTCAAATATTGACCCACAGAATCTGTTCAGGAAGCTATTATCCCATGAGCTGCAGATGAATATCCGCAAAACAGAAGAAGATGGGAATCGGACCTCTAGCAAGAAAGGACATTGGCTCTGAAGGCCAAGAGCTCCAGGAAAAGCAGAACTGTGTCTCCAATAAGGGCACAAGAATCTGATGAAGAAGAAGAATTAGAAGTCGGCTCCTCCTATTCTGAAATGTCTGATGGGGAGTTTTCTCTAATCTCCCGTTAGTTCAAGAAACTACTAAGCAAAAGAAGGCATATGAAGAACAAGCCCTCTTCCTCTGACTACAGACATTCTCCTCGTGATGGAGATAATCACAGGAAGGGCTCAAGCAGCCATGACATGTATAAGTCTAAACTGAACAAACATGTTTCTTCTGACATTATTTGTTATTGCTGTAATAAGCCAAGGCATATGATGGTTGATTGCCCTCACAAGAAGAAAGAGGGTGGAAAGAGAGAAAAAAAGAAATCCTCCCACGGGAAAAATAATATAGAAAGAAGCTTCGTCACCAAGAAGTCCAAAAAACTTAGCGACAGTGACTCAGAGAAGTCAAGTGATGAAGAAGAAGACAACTTCGGGCTCATGGCTATGACTGACGACGAAGAAGAACGTCCTTACAAAGGGAAGGTAAATTCTCATACCATCTTGTCTAAATCTGATTATGCCTCAGCTGAACAAGAGAACTACCTCTCAGATGAGGATTCGGAACTCATGACCCAATATACTGAATTCCTCAAAGCCTTTGACAAATGTCGAAAGGTCGTCAAAACCCAGGCCAAGGAGATTATGTCTATCAAGGAAGTGGAATCCAATATGAGAGAAGAAGTTGCAAAACTTACACCTCTCAGAGAGGAAATCCAAGTCTTGACAGAAAAGATTAAAAGCTCAGATGAGCTCCTTGCCCTAAGAGAGAAATCTATCAATGAGTTGGAAGAACAGCTAGCTGCTGAGAAAAAGCTAGTTGAAAAGTTCTCCCAAAATAAAACTGTTCTTCCAATCATTGATAGATTCTCCGCTAAAGCAACTGGAAGTGGATTAGTTCATGTGGCTGAATCTAGTAAATCTTCTAAGATCATCCTAGCCAAGAAGAAAAATAGGAATGCTAAGAAAGCAACCGCCGAAGAGAAAGGGAAGGGCCATCTAGATTAGACGACATTTAAGAAAGTTATATTTCCTACAAATGCCTATGATCTGGAAAGAGCCTATGGTCACTTGACTAGACTCATTGAGTTTGGGACTTTCAATGACTGTTGGGAAAAACCCTTGATTTAACTTAACAAATTAATTAAAAGTGATTTTATTCACTAGGATTTAATTTACCCATTGTATAGTGAGGCTAATTTAGTCTCTAGATGTCTTAGGATGTCACCCTCAACTATGAGTGTCAACACCAGACCAAGGGAAGCAAAAATGGCAGGAGTTAATAATTGCGTCGAATGGAATTCGACGCAACATCGAGTTCATATCGACGCTACTCCAACTAGATGTCAAAGTGGTTCAACTCTACTGTCGAAGCAACACTAGTCAACGTTACATTGAATAAATATTGACGCAGAGACCAGAGACTTGTCGAAGGAACTTGAGAAGTCGACGCAGTTTCTACTTCAAACTCGACGCAGAAGGGAATACATGTCAAAGCCATCTAAAGTCGACGCAACGTCAACTTCATCTCGACACAGTTAATGAAAGTCAGAGTGGATGCTATTCAACTCGATGGGTACGCCGATAAGAAATCGATGCAACGTCGACTAGCTGAGTTCAGTCAGAGCATAGAAGAAATCAAAGCAGCTATTAGATGAACTCGAAGCTGCGTCGATAAGTGAGGAAGTTAATTCGACGCAACGTCGAATATAGTCTGTGAAAGTTCAATCTTTATAGCTGTCTTTCTGATGCTTCTATCATGGCCCACATCTTTCAGACCGTTCTCCAATGGCCTAATAATTGCCTAAAGAAGAAGGAAACATTAAAGAAGGAGAAAAAGGCTTTCTTGGAAGTATACACCTTCTTGTTGGACGGGTCTAGAAGTAATTAAGGAAGGAAAGAGAATTTCTATCAAATATACCTTTTCATGTCTTACCTAACAAGGAAACAAATTCAAAATAGAGACAGGGTATATAAGGATAAAGAAGGAAGAGAAGAGGAGAGCATTAATCACTATCAGTCGTCTCTTCTCAAATTAGGGTTTCCTGTCTTCTTCTTCCTTACTCTTAGGAACTCTAATACAGAGCTGTGAAATAGAATAGAGGGAACTGGTGTTCTTCATCTGATAGACCACAAGATCCAACTGCTGCTTCTCATCACCATCATATAGCAGTAGGATCTGAGTTAGAACAAGTCAAGAAGAATCTGACAATAAAAGTCTCTGCAGTTCATCTTCATCAAAAGCAGAGACTAATCAAGAGCAGATTCTATGGGACTTCAAATTGGTTGTTCTTCAATCAGCCATCATAAGAATTCTGAGAACAAAATTCCTTCAATCTTTTTCTTTCTACTTTTTCATTCTGTAAAAGAGTTTTATTAATCCCTCTTCAAAGGATTCAGTGGTTCAAGATCTCCTTATCAAAAGATCTGGTGGTTCATGATCTCCTTATCAAAAGATCATTAGTTCTAAGAGTCTCCTGATCAAAAGACTCAGGCACAGGTGGTGCATTCCTACTAGGTGGTAGAAGAGAGGACTACCCACAATTTTTGGGAACCTCTGTAAAATTCTTTGTCTGTGCTGTGATTTTCTGTGCTGTCCCATTCTTCTATTATGCACTTATTTTCTTCTTTATTTATTCTGCCAGGATTGTTAAGCATAACTCTTTAGAATAATTTATTGAATACAGTTAGGATAGCAAAATATTTAAATCTCTATTCACCCCCCTCCCCCCTCTAGAGGATTCTCAGAGGCGCACTGTGCACTTTCAATTTGTATCAGAGGGAGGTTGATCATTAAAGGCTAACACCTTGATCAAAAATACCTCCTACTCTCATTTCTTTTTCTATAAACATACTTTATAAAGAAAATGAGTTCTAAGGATTATGCTTCTACAAGACCTCCAGTGTGTAATCTGAATAAGTTTACACTCTGGAAGGCTAGAATAAAATTATATATGAACTCTATTGATGTGGAAATTTTCAATGTCATCCTCACGGGTCCCCCAGCTTCAATAACGAAAGACTCCACTGGAAAGGTCATACAAACCTCAGTCCCCAGAGCTGAATGGACTGAAGATGAGAAGAAGTGTTGGAACATGCTTTCCGCATCTCTTGGTTTGACAAAAACAAATCCTATTGTATTTGATCATACTTGTTTTGTGTTTATAGTATGCATGATTCTACGCTTTCAAAACTCCATGGTGCTGTGTTGTTGTTGCTACCGCGCCGCGCTAACTCTACCGCTGGCGCTAGCATTAACAACCGCAGAGACGAAACTGCTGAGAAGGGTAGCCGCTGAGATTCAAGTTGGCGTTCGACGAATTGTATGCACTAACACGGCGCGTCTGCATTACCGCGGCGCGCTAGTTCCGTTCGACAAACTCGGTGCTCCGTTCGACGAACGACGAACGTGGAAGCCCGTTCGACGAAATTCATATCAGGGTGTTTGACGATCGACGAAAGCTGAGGCCGGTTCGACGAACTGCAGCTCTACCGCGGCGCATTAGCACTAACGCTAGCGCTAGCGTTCGAAAGACGAAATGGTGTTCAAAGAAAATGATGTCGTTCGACGAACCAGATTGTGATCGACAAAAGCTGAGGTCAATTCGACGAAGATGCGCCCGACGAAATGATCTACCGCGGAGAGCTAGCACTAACGCTGGCATTAGCATATTTGGAAACTATTGACAGAAAGGAAAGTGGAGAAAAAGGAATTTTGATGGGTCGCTATGTTTGGCAAGTACTATCGCGGCGCGTTAGGTCCAACGCCCGACGTTAGATTTTGGAAACATCCCATCTGCAGTTGATTGAGGGGCAAATTTGGAAAGAGATATTGGCTGAAGGAAGGAAATTGCACTATCGCGGGGCGATTGTGTTACCACAGCGCGCTAGGCTGTCACAACCGTTTGCGCTCAGAAGTTTCCTTAACTGCCACGATCCGTGTGCGCGTCGTGTCACTATCGCGGGGCGGTACTAGTGCAGGAGGTAGCTATCAAATCTATTTAAATAGCGGTGCTTCCTCCATTAGTGCTTGCTGTTAGAGAAGTTATTGGAGCCTTACTTTCAGAGCACACGAGTGAACTTTCAGAAGCAGCCCGAAGAACTCCATCAACGTTCGTGAACGCAAAAGAACTTGAAGACCAATACGATCGCATCTACATCGACATCAAGTTCTACTTTTGAGGGAGTTTCTAGTTTGTGTCTTATTTTACTTTTCTTATTGTAACCTTTATATCTTGTGTTCGGTAGAGGAACTCGCCACACGGAGAATAGGGCCTTGCGGGGACTAGGGGGAAATTCGCCTCGTGTTGGCGACTAGGTCTAGGGTGTAATCTAGGGAGTGCTTGAGGCCTTTCCGCTGAGGGAAGGGGTAGAGCGGCTTGAGGCCTTGTCTAGGGAGAGATAGGCTAAAGCCAACCTGTCCTTGGGAGAAGGGTCGGTATAGAAAACCAAAAGAGTTTTCATTGGTCGCCTCTTTCCAAGCGTTATTGGGAAAAGTTTTGTAATCGTTTTTACTTCCAGTTAATGATTAATGAAAATATGTTTACTGTTTCATCTCTGAGTCATACTTTGTGATTCTCATTGTTCAAACATAAAAGTATTCTCACTGTTGCCTAACGCCAAGCGCTAACACTACCGCTGGCGGTAGTGTATGAGAATTATTTTCTCTCATAATCTCTGAATTTTTAAAACCCTTATTCACCCACCCCCTCTAAGGGTGCCTACAGATCCAACAAGAAGGTCAAGGCATGTGTTGCCAAGGCCATGAACATATTGGTCTCAACTATGTCTGATGACATATTTCAGAAACTTGCTGACTGCAACTCTGCAAAGGAGATCTACGAATCTCTCTCCAGACTGGTTGAAGGAAGTTCTGATGAGAGGAAAGGCAAAAAGGCTCTTCTCATATCTCAATATGAGAACTTTAAGAAAAAGTCTGATGAAAGCATTACAGAAATGTATGACAGATTCAGCCTCATCAAAAATGAGCTGAGAGGGCTTGACAAGGACATCTCTCTTACAGAGATTAATGACAAGCTCCTCATTTGCTTCCCTAGTACATGGGACTCTAGAATATGGGCTATCAGGGATTCTAGATGCCTCATGGAGATTTCTACTGATGCTCTCTTAGGAAAGCTCAAGTCTTATGAGCTCCTACTAAAAAGCAGGGCTGAGTTAGAAGCCCAAGAAAGGACACCTACTTCCAAGGAGAAGACTATTGCACTAAGAAGTGCATAAGCAGAGTCCTCCACTACTGAAGAAGAAAAGTTTAATCTCTTGGCTAGGAGATTCAAGAAGTGGGCCAGGACAGAAGACTCCAGAAGGAGAGAGAGAAGCTCAAGCAAGCCAAGGTATGATAAAACTCCTAAACAAGAGATAATATGCTTTTCTTGCAGGAAACCAGGACACTTTTCTACTGAATGTCCTAAGGAAGACAAGAACAAGAAAAACAAGCAGAAGGAGCACATGAAGAAATCCTTCATGAGAAAGGATAAGAAAGGAGAAAGAGGTCTCTTAGCTGAGACCTGGAGTGATTCAGATTCAGAGTCAAACTCCTCCTCATCAGATGATGGTGAAGATAATGGACCAGAAGAAGCCTGCCTAATGGCTTTGGAAGATTCCACTAATGAATTTGAGGTTAGCATCTTTGAAGATCTTAATTTTCCCTCAAAAGATTTTAAGAGATGTTTTAAGGAATTCTACTAAGACTATATTGATAATCAAAAGGAACTCTTAATGATCAAGTCTGAAATAAAAGCTATTAGTTTAGATCCTTTATCCTCAGTTAACAGTAATCTGAAATGCGAATTGTTTAGGAAAGAAGAAGAAATAAACTTCTTAGATAATGAAAATTTAGACCTAAGAAAAGTGCTCTCAAAAGCAAAGGTCTTGGAAGACTCCCTCAATGGAAGGAGCCAACAGATCAAAGAGATATCACAAAATCTCTCTAAGAGATTTGATCTTCTTGACCAAGAATCACAATCACTCACAAGCAAACTTGTTTGTGACAGACCAAGCACATCTATTAGATCTAGGCTTGATAATTTATTAGAATCATGTGGAGAACGTGATATAAATAACCCTAACAAAATCACCACATTCAATAGGGTAACACTAGTGATGAATCAGGAATCCTAGGTAAACATCCCCTAGAAAATTTAGATCTCTCTTTGGAGAATAAATGTGCCAAATGCAGAAGTTATAAAAATGAAATACAAGAGATGGATGAAACTTTTGATGAGTATAGAAATAAATACCAAGCCCATATAGATTCTGTGATTTCCACTCTTAAAAATAGCACAAATGCTTACAATAAAGCTAGCCATGATTTAATGATAAAAAATGAGAAGTTAAGGTCAGAAATATACTTGCTTAAGAAAGTTATAAACTCAAAATCACAAGCCATGAATGATATGAATCATACGTCGAATAGAACTCGACGCAATCTTTGGGATGCGTCAGATGCATTTCAACGGACTCCAGCATGTGCGTCGACATCCTCTCGAAGCAACTATGTGGGTGCGTCGAATTTCTCTCGACGCAACCAATATCAAACTTCGAATGACTATCGACGGGACTATGCAGGTACGTCGAATTGTACTCGACGCAACTGTAAAACTGCGTCGATTTCTTCTCGACGCATAATTTCTGCACATAATCTCAAAACATCAAAACCTTCCGTTGTTTTTGAACTCAGATGTTCCTGCTGTTCTAAATTAGGACACATTGCCAAGTATTGACGGCATAATAATGCAGCACTTCTTCACCAAAGGGGGAACAATGGAAGATCATCTCATTCTTTCATGTCTCCATATGATGATAGAAGGAAGAGACCCTAGAAGGAAGAGACCTCAGCATGAGAGGGTCTATATTAATGTTTAATTTACATGTGCAGAGGGAAGGCTGTTCAACCACAAACCAGCAGTGGTATCTGGACAGTGGATGCTCCATGCATATGACTGGAGCAAGAGAGTTGCTGGAGAATTTCAAGTCCAAGGAAGGGCCCAAGGTAATCTTTGGGAACTCCCACTCTGGTCAAACCAAAGGATATGGTTTGATCAGGATTGGAGAAATCTCTTTTGCTAAAGTAGCTTATGTTGAAGGACTTCAACATAATCTGATCAGCATAAGTCAGCTGTGTGATGGTGAATATAAAGTTGTATTCACCAAGTCCTTGTGTCATATAGTTAGTTCTAAGACTGATCAAATAATTTTGACTGGTCTCAAAAAAGGTAAGGTGTATGTGGTAGACTTTGAGTACACAAAGTCAGAGATCTGCTTGTTTAATTCCCAGTTAGAAAATAGTGAGTTGTGGCATAAGAGACTTAGTCATCTCAACTTTAAGACCATAGCCAAACTCTCCAAACTGATCCTAGTTAGGGGTTTACCAAATGGTAAATTCAATAAAGACCATCCCTATAGAGCCTGCCAACTAGGGAAGTAGATCAAAGCCTCATTCAAACCAATTGGTAAGAATGATTCTCTTAGAATCATTTTCCTGCTACACATGGACCTGTTTGGTCCAATCTCCACTCAAATCTTAGCAGGTAAATCCTACACCTTAGTTATAGTTGATGATTTCTCTAGATTCAGCTGGGTGTTCTTTCTGAAGGCTAAGTCAGATACTTTCAAGATTCTCTCAAGATTCATTAGACAGATTCAATCTGAACTCAATACACAGGTTGCTGTGATCAGAAGTGATCATGGCACTGAGTTTGAGAATCAGTTAATTTGTAGATTCTGTGAGGATGAAGGTATCAGGCAAAGTTTTTCAGCTCCTAGAACCCCCCAAAAAAATGGGGTGGTTGAGAGGAAGAATAGAACCCTGATTGAATCAGGAAGAACATTGTTGGCTGAATCTAACTTGCCAAAGTCCTTCTGGGCTGAGGCAGTCAATACTGCCAACTATGTTCTGAATAGGAGTCTCATCCACAAGACTAAGTTGAAGACTCCATATGAGTTGTTGAAAGGTAAGGCACCTATTGTTTCTTACTTTAGAATCTTTGGATGTACATACTTTATTCTTAATAATGGGAAAAGCCATCTTGCCAAATTTGACAAGAAGGCAGATGATAGAATATTCTTGGGATATTCTTCATCAAGCACGGCCTATAGGTGCTTCAATAAAAGCTCTCTCAAAATTGAGGAGTCCATGCATGTAGTTTTTGATGAGACTAACATGGCTTACAAGGGGAAGGAGACTGCCGCCAGTTCTATTCTATAGGAAGAAGACCAGCTTGTAGAGCCGGTTGAAAGGATGAGCTTAGTAGACCATTCTTTAGTATGTCAAGAAAAAGAACATCAGGAGTATGACACTGACTCTGGTGAGGAATCTGCAGCAGCTGAAGTGGAAGTAGCAGTACTTAGAGTACCAGCCACAGATGATACTCCAGTATATGAGGCTGATACCCCAACTGTCTCTGAGCAAGTTACAGCCCAGGAGGAAGAGCAGATCCTAGATCACTCAACAAGGACCAGGATGTCTCAAAAACACCATCCTTCATCTCAGGTGATAGGAGACTTGACTGTAGGAGTCAAAATAAGGAGTCAACTCACAAGTGAGGTTATGTTGCAGTGCTTTATATCACAATATGAACCCAAGAAGTTTGAAGAGGCAGACAATGATCCTAATTGGATATCTGCTATGCAAGAGGAACTGACTCAGTTTGAGAGAAACAAGGTGTGGAAATTGTTTGAAAGACCAAAGAACTACCCAGTTATTGGCACCAAGTGGGTGTTCAAGAATAAAATGGACTCAACAGGGGTCATTGTCAGAAATAAGGCTAGACCTGTAGCTCAAGGGTA
This sequence comes from Dactylorhiza incarnata, assembly GCA_033032865.1. Lineage (NCBI taxonomy): Eukaryota > Viridiplantae > Streptophyta > Magnoliopsida > Asparagales > Orchidaceae > Dactylorhiza > Dactylorhiza incarnata. Next base: position 2,504,782 of record JAWHQI010000300.1, on the reverse strand, counting down.
CATGTAAGAAGAAGGCATTGACTTCAACCAGACATTTGCCCCTGTAGCAAGATTGGAGGCAATCAGAATGTTCATGGCATATGCTACCCACTTGAATATAAAGGTCTACCAGATGGATGTCAAGAGTGCCTTTCTCAATGGAAAATTAAAGAAGAAGTGTATGTGGAACAACCACCAGGTTTTGTCAATCCAACCTTTCCTTCTTTTGTATATAGATTACATAAAGCACTATATGGTCTCAAGCAAGCTCCAAGAGCTTGGTATTAGACCTTATCCACTTTTCTCCTGGAACACAAGTTTGAAAGGGGGAAGGTGGTGGATAAAACCCTTTTCACAAGAGCACACAAGAACCAGCTATTACTTATACAAATATATATTGATGATATTATATTTGCGTCCATAGATCAAACTTTATGCAAAAGGTTTGCATACCTAATGCAGTCAAGGTTTGAGATGAGTAGCATGGGGGAACTATCCTATTTTCTTGGACTTCAGGTCAAACAAAATTCAGATGGCATTTTCATATCCCAATCCAAATATACAAGAGAACTCATTAAAAGGTTTGGGATGGAGAATGCCTCTGTTATGAAAACCCCCATGGCCATTAATGCTATCTTAGATAGAGATGAACAAGGTAAGTATTTTGATCAGAAGACTTATAGAGCAGCCATTGGCTCTCTCCTTTATTTAATAGCAAGCAGACCTGATATAATGTTTGCTACCTGTATTTGTGCAAGATTTCAGGTTGACCCAAAGGAATGCCACATGAGTTCTCTCAAAAGAATTCTTAGATATCTAAAAGGTACTCCTGAGCTTGGCTTATGGTATCCGGCTAAATCTGGGTTTGAATTGATTGGATATTCAGATGCAGACTATGCTGGATGCAGGCTGGATAGAAAAAGTACCTCAAGGACATGTTAGTTTCTGGGTGCCAGACTGATCTCATGGTTTAGCAAGAAGCAAACCACAGTATCCACTTCTACAGCTGAGGCTGAGTATATTGCTGCAGGATGTTGTTGTTCACAAATCCTGTGGATGCAAAATCAGTTGTTAGACTACAACTTATCACTTGCCAATTCCATAATATTTTGTGACAGCTCTAGTGTTATATCAATAGCTTCCAATCATGTTCTCCACAGTAGAACTAAGCACATAGAGATAAGGCACCACTTTCTCAGAGATAATGTGGAGAAGGGCAAGATTAACCTTCAATATACTTCTACTGACACTTAAAGGGCTGACATCTTCACTAAGCCCCTTGATGAAAGCAAGCACAAGTTTTTCATCAATGCTCTTGGAATGCTTGATGGAGATTTGTAGGTTCCCTATATTATGTATGCACACTTATTTTCTATAACAAACTATTGCTGGCAAAAACAACAATAATTTTACAGAGAATCATATCTACAAAATCAAAGTTGCGTCGAATACAAATTGGCGTTACGTCGAATTATACTCAACGCAAGCTTCGAGAGCACGATTGGAAAGGATCCTTCGAATATCATTCGATGTAACGTCGAATTCATATCGACACTTACGTCGATATCATCATTGATGACTTCTTCTCGAAGCCACGTCAAGATCAACTCGACGCTCTGTCGACATTGATAGGTCGCGCGCACTTCCGTCTCTTTGACGCGCTGAATTTGGCTCTTCTCGACGCCGCTTCGAATACAACCCTAAGTTGAGGCGATTCGTCTACTTAAAGCAACTATTGTGCCAAATTCTTCTGGTGCTATTCGAGATCTCTTTCCCTTCTCTCTTCTCTCTACCCTCTCTTCATCTCTTCTCTCTGTTTTCGTGCAGGTACTCTCCAATTTCAAATGGCATTCCCATTGAATCAGCTGGATGTGGAAGAGGCAGTTAATCTTGCAATAGAAGCAGTTCTGTCCAAGTTTTGTTCCCTCTACCTTGATGTCTCAAATGACTATTACCAGAAATTACGTGGTCAACATAAGAGGTTGCAAAACCTCAATTCTGAGATAAAAGCCCTCGATGGTGCAGTAAGATCGGCAGCGGTTCCTGCTGATGTCTTTACATCCTTCATTTAGGATATAAAGCAGGGGGAGATGTCTACCAGCAGGCCAAAGATTCCACAGGACTCGGTTTACACAACTGCAATTCCTCTCTCCTTCATTTCTAAAGGAGAGCCTGCTGTAGTGTCCAAACTACAGTTCGCCAATGCAGAGATTTAGGGGGAGTCCTTACCTACAAAAGTTCTGCCTGTGATACAGGGGGAGTCATCTACACAGGAACAGAGTCCTGCCTGCTCAGACTATCAG